>ML100471.1:0-12155 GCA_003697995.1 Taxidea taxus jeffersonii | reverse complement strand
ATGCATAAAGGAAGAGTTAATGTTCAGCTCATATTATTGAAATAGGATTTCACAGTAAGAGGATAGCCTGAAAGCTAGCCATTGACAAGAGAGAAAGGATGTTCTAAATCACTTTAGCTTCTATTCAACATATTGACAATCAATCAGGCAGTATTTATTGAGCCCCTTCTCTGTACTATTCCGGAAGATTAGTTTTGTCGTCAAGAAACTCAGGGCAAAGAGACACACCACAAACAAATAAACAGAGGGAAGATAATACTGGGCATTAATAAGTGCTATAAACGAGATAACATTGGATAATGGGATATGGGGTAGGTGTGTGTGGTGTGTGTTTGTGTGTGTGTTTGTGTGTGTGTGTTGGAAGGTGAGCAGAGGGCCTGTTTTATTTAGAGAGGTCAGAAAAGTCTTGTTGTGGAGGTGACATTTAACCCGAGACCTGAGAGATGAGATAGCAATCAAGCAATGATCTAAAGAACACCATTCCAAGGAGAACTAATAGCAAGTGCAAAGGTCCTGAGAAAGGAACAAGTTTAGAAAATTGGAGAGAAAGATGAAGGTCACTGCTGCTGGAGTGAAATTGGGAAAAGAGGTGTACAGAGGATAGACTCTATAGGGCTTTGAGACTAATGCAAAATTTTAAATATTATTCTTATTGCACTAGCAATCCATATTGTTTTAAGCATAGAAGTGATAGCATCTAATTTATATTTTAAAAAGATCACTCTTCTCACTGTGTGGGGAGAATAAACTCCATGGCAGGGTTTCTCAAGCTCAGTAACTTCTGGACCAGGTGACCCGTGGTTGTGGAGGGGCTATCCCGTACACTGTCAGATATTGGGCAGCCACTCTGCCTTCTGTCAACTAATACCTTTGGCACCTTCCTCCCAGTAACGACAACAAAAATGTTTTCAAACATTGCCAAATGTCCTTTGGATGGAGAAAGATTGCCCCCAAATGAGAACCTCTGCTCCTTGGGGACAAAACTAGGAGTCAGTATCTCAGTTAGGATCCTGTAGCTTTGGTCTAAGTGAGAAAGATGATAGCTTAGATGCTGACAGGCTCTTTCTCTTCTTATAAGGGCACTAATCCCATTCATGAGGGCTCCACCCTCATGACTAATTACCTCCCAAAGACCTCATCTCCAAATATCATCACATTGGTGATTAAGATGTCAAATATGAATATGGCAGATCAAAAACATTCGATCCCTAGCCAGTGGCCTAGGAAGATGTGATTAGAGAGGCCTGGCCCACCCCCACCACCATCATGAGTCTTGACACCATCCCCACAGGCACGATGTTACCTCGTGGAAGAAGTTCCTTCAATACCTATGGTAACTTGAGCTGTCACCAAACCAGCAGGCAGAGACAGGCCACAGGGAACTTCTGTCCCCAGCTCCTCTGCCAGCAGCACTGGCCCAGCTGGGGTAGTTGAATTGGGGGGGGGATATAAACAGAGCTAATACTTCGAACACCAGCTTTCTTAAGCTGCACTCTACAAAATATAGACCACTCAATTTTGTTTATGTTTTACTTCATACTTGCATTTTACTGATATACATTCTTTGTACGTAAAATGGGACCAACTTGCGATTCCATGCCTTCCTTTTGATCTGGCAGTGAATCAGAAATCCAGGGACCTCGTTTTTCCTTTGGCTTTGACACTTGCTCTAGAACCTGGGTAGGGTTCTTCCTTTCTGGGCAATTAAGATATTACACCTCAAGCTCTCTAAGCCTTCCAGCTCTAACCAAAACTTTAAGCTCTCTAAGCCTTCCAGCTCTAACCAACTGGGCTTTGAAGAATGAACAAGGTGTGACAGCGTGCTTCCCACCCACCCACCCTCCCCCACTATAGACAGTGGGGGGACAACTGAACCAGCCACCACAATCCTTAATTTTTTGTCCTTAATTCCTTGACCTTCAGGACACATTGAATCTTGCTTCTCTTCTGGATGTCATTCCTAGCCCTGCGGAGCTGGCCGTAGGGACTGGGAGTGGTAAGGAGTACTCAACCAGGAAGGCTTGAGAACATTTCCCCTGGTGGCCAGGAAAACCCATCAGAAAGAAGAACTCTGTTTTCCTTCTTCATTCCCTCAGTGCTTCCTTGAAACTGAAGGGAATGACATCACAACAAAACAAAGTTGCCAAGACATACTCTACAAAAATGTCCTCACATGGTTACATTTTCTGCAAATTATAGCGTTTGGAGTATAAATCAGAGTAATTGTTTAAATCAGAGTGACTGTTGAAACAGATTTCCAGTGATCAAATCAAAAACGCAATCATTCTTGCGGTCGCTCCGGTGCTTGGAGCCCCACATACTTCTGAAACTGTCGGTTGTCAGTTACACGGAGTGTTTACATTAGCATGCTGCCCTACAGAGAAAATATATATTTTAAGAAGAAAATGTGAATCCAGGGTTACATGAATGTTTCTGAAACAGCTAAGTCATCTTGTTTCAAGTAAAACCAGATGTTTGCATCAAGAGAAAGCCAATCATTTCTTTTAATTATGCTCAATGGTCAGGCCACCAAGAATACCCACATGTGTACACATGAGCCGGTGGAAATCAAAGGCTTTGTGACAGAGAAAGCAATCAGCAACTCCCAGACCACCAAATGGCATCCCCAGCACCAGCTCTGGGCACTGTTCGAGTTCCTTCTCTGAGAAAGCCAGGATCCCCAGCAAGGCCAGGCTTAGGAAAGGATTCTCTAATCAAGGCTGAAGTTCACAGAAAAGGCACCTCAACAGTTCAACTGTCTTCAGTGCCTTCCCGGGACACTTCTCCATCACCAAAAGCTCAGGAATGTGCCTAAAGGCAGAGCCCATTCCCCTTGCCTTATCCTGAAGGAGATGCAGTGGGGATTCCCACACCAGCCTGCATCCCCAAGTCATGAAAGAGCCGGAGTTCACAGATGACATACCTGTTGGCTTGGCCTTTGCTCGGGTGCACGATGAGGTCTGATGGTCCAGGGGGAAATTCATCCACGTGGTTGGCAATGTTATCCCTGGCAGGTGGGTAGAGGGCAGGTCTTTGGAGCTGTCAGACTCCACTTGAGGTCTAGGCTCCATCCAAGAGAAGGTCCACTCTCTGAGCAGATCTCACTGCCTGCTGGATGTCTTCACTGGTGGACTCACAGAATCTGGATGTAGGAAGATCCTTTAGTCAAAATGTTTCCCATAACCCAGGAGAATGGCCACACCCTTGAGACTTCCTCCAAACACAACCATTATATCTGAGCCTTCCCCCAAGTGGATTGCAGGTCCTGAATATTTATTCTAAATAAGGCTGCAGAATCAGAGTATTGCTCCTAACAGTGCTGTAAGAATTCTCCTTTTAAACCTGTTCCCAAAACTTCATTGTGTAGGTGCCAGCCTCACAATATCACTACATACTATTATTAGTTTTCTTTAACTTAACATGCCTCTTTTTGTTCTTACTTAAATAGTTTCTTTAGGCTTTTCATGAATAGTTTATTCATGAAATCACAGGTAAGATGTGTTAGTTGTATATCCTTTTAATATGTGTTAAAATAGATATACACCATTAAAATCAATGCCATTAAATAAATAGCCACAAAATAGGGGCACCTGGGTGGCTCAGTGGGTTAAGGCCTCTGCCTTCGGCTCAGGTCGTGAATCAGGGTTCTAGGATCGAGCCCCGCATTGGGCTCTCTGCTCAGCGGGGAGCCTGCTTCTCCCTCTCTCTCTGCCTGCCTCTCTGCCTACTTGTGATCTCTGTCTGTCAAATAAATAAATAAATAAAATCTTAAAAAAAATAGCCACAAAATATATGTCATTAAAATATATTTGTTGGGCCACCTGGGTGGCTCAGTTGGTTAAGCCTCTGACTTTGGCTTGGGTCATGATCCCGGAGTCCTGAGATCAAGCCCAACATAGTGGGCCAGGATGGGGGGGGGGGTCCCTGCTCAGTGGGGAGTCTGTGTTTCCCTCTGTCTGAGGTTCCCTTGCCTGTTCTCTGTCTCTCTCCCTAGCTCTCTCTCTCTGTCAAATAAATAAATAAAATCTAAAAAATAAAAGTAAATAAGATACATTTGTGAAAATAAATATGTGCCATTAAAATAAAAATACTTGTCCATGTCTTGGCTAGAATCATGTCACATGCTCCCATTGGTACTCATCCACAGCTGTGGGAAATCCAGCTCTAAATTTGTGTATAGAAGTCTAGTGTTTCTCCCAAATCTTTAATCAATTTATTTTAAATGACATGGCAATAAATGACATCCAAGGCCATACCTCTCCTTCTCCATGATTCTGTGAGCCCTAAAACCAACTTCAGCATGGTGTTTGCTGATAGGAGGATTAAAGCCCATGCTTCATTCCTCCCAGGAAATAACCACCATTTCCCAGTAAGAGAATGAAGGAGGGACATTGTCTCCATGATTCATCATGACGGGGTGTGGACAAGAACTCAAATACACGCTTCTTGTTTTCTCAGAGTCTTCACTTGTGCCCCCAAACTTTCAGGGATATTTCTGGGTTTTTGGCTTTTGTTTGTTTTCCAAAGGGTCCCAGCATGGGAAATGGAAGCAAATCTTATATTATTGTTAAGCTAAGTGTTCTGCTTTGAACTCAGCCTAGAAGTCAGAGCCATGTCTGTGAAGCAGGCCATTGGTAATCACTTCTAGGCGTAGGTTGACAGGTAATATCCTCAAAACCCAGCCATCATGGGGATTCCGAAGTCAAAGGACAAGTGAATTGTTTAAAAGTAAATCACTCCTATTTTAGGCCCCCAGATTCCCATAAAATAGTGGGTTTAGGGGCGCCTGGGTGGCTCAGTGGTTGAGCCTCTGCCTTCAGCTCAGGTCATGATGGGATCGAGCCCAGCATCGGGCTCCCTGCTCGGTGGGGAGCCTGCTTCCTCCTCCCTCTCTGCCTGCCTCTCCATCTATTTGTCATCTCTCTCTGTCAAATAAATAAATAAAATATTTAAAAAAAAATAGTGAGTTTAATAACATAAATGATTGTTCTAAAAAGTGCTTTGACTCCATTTTGCCAAATGTTTACTTGGGTCTTTCCAGCACATCAACCGAGTACCCTGACTTGGCTCCAGGCCCTCTGTCCTATCAGGTAATAGTGGGGTTCACACGTCCAATTGCTTCGTACAACACTGGGACTTCATAGCCCAGAAGCTTCATCGGAAGGACCACTGTTGAGATTCCGCCCGTCCCTTCGTCCATTCAGGCTTTCAACAAACAACTGTTCAGCACCTATTAGATGCAATGATCCAAGATATTTGCTTGGGGGAAATTCAAAGATGTATTCCTCCTGCTGACAACTGACCTTTTTCAATCCAGAGACAGTGCCAGGAGCATTTAGTCCTCTTAATTTATTAGAAATAAGTCTCAGAAAGATAGAGCATGCTGTTTAGGTAAGAAATTTTTCAGAAAATCACTTCTTTTGGAAGAGGTTGAGTCATAGATGAAGGGAATTTAATTAGAGCTTTAACTGGAGATGCAAATAGGTGTTAATACCATCAGAAAAGGAAGAGGTTGATGGAAGGGACAAGACAGACAAACTCTGTGCCTGAAACATCCAGGCTCTCCTTTGGCAGCTCCAAAGAAGAGATGCATACAGGTGCCTGGCATGTAGCAAAATTCCCCAAGCAGGTGGACCTCATCAGGCTACGAGGTAGGCCCCCTGGAAGGAAGCTTCAGCTCTTGGCCCCACTCAGCATTCCTGACATTAGGTAAAGACACCCACAGGGAAGGAGACCAGCTGTGGGCAGTCAAGAGAGATAGCACCAACTTGAGACTCAGGGGTCTCCTACTGCCCACCCCAGAACCACTGTCTTTCAACCTGGCCATGCCAGGCAGTGCCCCTACAATGAACTCCGCACCCGAAAGCCAGCTGCTGTCAAGGCTGGTGAAGGCTGCTACCTTAATCCCATAGCCTGAAGCCTTCCGACGTCCCACACTTTGGAAGAGTTACTCAATATTCCAAGGTCTGTCCTGTACACTTTCATACGGGAGTATTTCTCAAGGCAGGAGCCTTGGAGGAGACCTCACAACATACACATTGGGGTACTACACACTTCGCCTGGGAGTGAAGCCCTCCTTGCCCCTTCGCAGAAGCAAACAGAATCAGGACGGCCACAAGCCAATCAACAAACCCAGTTGGAAATCAATGGCTGCAGCAAGTTACAGAGCTCACCGCCAGAGGGCAGCCCTACACACAGACACAACAGGTCTCTCCCCATTAGAGAGAGGAGAAAACTAAGGTTGGAGGAGGGGTTAGCAAGGCTCACAAGGAGCATAGGACAGAGCCAAGCTCAGAACCCCAGCCTCCCACCTCCCAGCTGGCCCTTCTCCACTTGCCCCCAAGATGTCAGGAAAGGGAAGTCTGGAAATGTGTGTGTACCTTTACTTATAGTCAATGAAGTTGCAGCAGCTTCTTCCCCCAGGGACTGTGGGATCCCCAGCCATCCCTGGGGTGCTCTGAACTTTTTTACTTTGAACCACTGCAAGAAATACATTGCACATTGCAACCCTCATTTACTATTCTGTATATCATGTGCAAAACTGAAACACATTTTTACAAAGTAGTATCTGTATTCTTGAGATACGTTCTGGTGTTTTCAACTGTACTTGATTCTATGTCTTCTTCTACCTTTTTTTTCTTAATGCTTGATCACATGAATTTCACTCCCCACTAACTGGTTACAGGCTGAAGGGTGGCCTGGAGAATATTCAAGGCAGACGCACTGCCATCCCTTGTGCGACCCAGGTCCCGCAGGCATATAGGAGGGGTCTAAGGACCGTGCGTTTCTCCACTTGAAGGAGAAAAATGGTCCAGGGACAGTGTCAAAGGCAACCTTGACTCACCATTCAGCCTCACTTAATCCCCTCAGCAAACACTAAGTCAGTACTCAGAATTCAACCGAATCCTTAGCCAGCCCTGCCAGGAGGTGATTTCTGGCTTCAGACACCCTTGGCGTCAGCCTTCAGGTCCTAGAAATCAGGTAGGGTCCCCATTCAGAAACTCTGAATGAAGAAGACAGGAATAAGGGGGAACTATCTGAGGCCAGAGGGCCAGAAGATGCTTGAGGCTTAGGGCCCTCACCAGACAGAAGCTTCAAGAGGAATTTTTTTGACCAGAGGCCAAAACCTCAGAGCAGGGACCCAGAGGCAGAGTCCCCAGGATGCTCTCACCCGCAACCAATATGGGACTCCCCCAGGCTCAGGCCACAGCCCCCTCCCCCTGGGGCACAGGTAATAGATCTGCCCAGAAAGTGCTTCCTGACATTCTGTCAAGTAGTTCACTTGCTCAATTTCACCCTCTTGCTCCCCACATGTGATTTTATGAAGAGACTCAAAGGAGGAGACATCTATCACTGATTAACCCTCAAGTGATCTTAGAGTCCTGCTGGAACCCAAGAGTGGTTCTTCAGTCCAGTTCCTTGACGTCTGGAAAGATGCCTGGTGAGGCCCCAGCACTGGACTAGGGCTCCCAGCTTCAGTCCTGATATTCATCTCTCATGGGGGGGGGGGGGGGGGGGAGTACATGACAAGAAAGAAAATTCTCCAAACCTTGGGACCAGGGCTCTGCCCTGAGGATGATGGCTCAGTCCCCCTCACAGGCAACTGTCCCTGACTTCCAGGCACAGCACAGTTCAGCAATGTGGTCCTAAAGAGAAAAATGACTTTGAAAGATTTGAGTCAGCTCCTTGCAAGTAGTATATATTGGATGTCTATGGGGTAAAAGCAGTGAACTTAGCACTGAGGGAAGGAAGAGGAGTTTACCCCAGTTGCTGCCTTCAAGTTTTTCCAAGCTTGGGTAACAGGGCTCAGAGGAGCCTCCCGGCCAGGCCTGCTCCCATCCTGCTCCCTCCCTGAATCCTGCCTCATTTACTGTTTGATTGCATTTGTTGGCTCACTTGGCTGCTGCTGAATTAGTGTCTCTTCTTTGTGGGCAGGTCAGAGACAGGTAACTCTGCTGGCTTTGAAAAGAAAGGAAGGGGCCATGAGGTGAGGAACGCAGGCAGCTTCTATACGACAGAAAGGGAGGGAGCACCTTCACCCCAGGGTCTCTGCAAAGGAACACAGTCCTGCCAACAACTTAATTTTAGCCCAGTGCCCAACTTCACCAGAACCATGAGATAGAGATTTGTGCTGTTTTAAGTTACCAAGCTGCGGTGATGTAGCACAGGAGCGATAGGAAGCTAACCCAGACGTTGGCCATTTCCTTTGGAGCCAGAATCCTGTTGACCTCTCTTCTGTGTTCAGAGCAAGAGGAGAGAGATATCATCATGTGTGACAAGGTGAACTTCTCTGGAAAGCCAAACTACATGAAGAGAATTATCTAGTTCTGCCTTCATGGGGAAGGAATCAGGAGCTGGTTCTTTGAGGGGTCGAGGGAGGTGAACCGCCCCAAGGGAAACCTGCCGTGGAGAATGGAACAGATCCCTGGCCTCCCCACACACATCCTGCCTGCTGCAGGATGCGGGGAGAGGTGCAGGCAAGGAGCACCAGGGCCCAGCAGACTCTAACCCCAGAGGGTCCCATGCAGAACAGGCCTGCATCTGCCCGTGGAGTTGGCTGCCTTCTAATGAACCACCTGGCCCTGGGCAAGAAGCCTCCACAGGGGCAGGTGTCCTGTGGGCGGCCCCTGGTTCTGCCATGCCCACTCTGGATTGCAAAATCTTGAGGTCTCAGTGTAACACAAGTGAGGAGGAGGAGCCATGGAAAGTCACAGATCCATGGGGTGCCTGGGTGGCTCAGTGGGTTAAAGCCTCTGCCTTCGGCTCAGGTCATGATCCCAGGGTCCTGGGATCAAGCCCCACATCAGGCTCTCTGCTCAGCAGGGAGCCTGCTTTCCTCTCTCCCTCTCTCTCTGCCTACTTGTGATCTCTCTCTGTCAAATAAATAAATAAAATCTTTAAAAAAAAAGTCACAGATCTTATACCTCAACTCTGTATGGGGGTCCTTTTATTCAATTTAGTCATGCTGTAGGAAAAGAAGGACTTATGACCTTTCTTATGCCTTCACATCTCTTAAAGACCTGGGTCCTGCCTTATCTAGGACCAGACTGACACTCCCACCTCCCCATTCCTCTCTCCAAACAGGGCACAGCATGCTGCATCATCAGGCCTTTCCAAGGACTCAGCGAACAAATAATGCAGAGGAAGGTAAATAATTGAGCTCTGACTCTGGGCCACATTTAACTTCTTAACTTCAGTCATCCTGGGGCTGGGGGGGTTATCTCTAGGGTATAAGTAGCCTCCGGGGACCAGGGAGGCCCCTGTGGTCATCAGTCACCAGCCCTGGCCAGTAGCACCCAGACATCTTCATGCTGGTTCACCCTGGTCCATGCTGCTGTTCTGGTGCAGCTTCTGTCCCTGGGGATCCTGGTGTCCAGGTCTCTGTCTCCCCAGGCACATCACAGCCACCCCCTCTGAGTGCTGACCCCTCCTTAGGGCATTATCTCAGATGGACTGGGCATCCATTGTGATTCCCAGAACCCAGAGCTCCCTCCTGCCCCATCTGGTCTCCAGAAGTCTCCTTCTGGACCTGGTGGGATGGCTGAAGGGGAGCGTCTCTTTCTTTATGTTTCCTGCGGAATATCCCTTCCTCCGTCTCTGTCATACCCTCACTTACTCCCTCTACCTCTGCCTCTATCTCTCTCTGTCTCTCTCTCCCTCCTTTTCTCTCTCTCCTTACATCCTTCCCCCGCCCCCCACCAGGCTCTAGCATCATCTCTTCCGTGGCCGTAGACATTGTGGAATCAAAATCCAGGGAGGACAGTCTCGCAGACAACTTCTGCTTTCAGCCCAGATGTAAGTCTCCAGAGGAAGGAAACCCACAGCCTGCTAACTGCTGGAAAGGGGATGGAACTTAGGAAAAGACAGGGAGGGATAAAAACATAATTAAAACCTTGAAAGCTTGCCCTGACACAATGCGCATCACAGCCATCATCTCTGCAACCATGTATCCAACAGCTCGTAATCCAGTGCCCACTCTATGCCAGATGGTGGCTGCTGAGGAACAGTGGTCCACACAGAGGAAGGGTCCCTGTCCTCACGGGCTTCCCTGCCAGGAGGAGCCAGACAACACACTCTTAAATACAGAAGCAGGGGAGCATCCATGCCCTGCAGAAGGCAAGGCATTGCCCCAAGCTCGCAACTGCATTAGATGGGAGCTGGCGGGGGCGGGGGGGGGGCGGTGGTCAGAGACGGTCCCTTGATGTTTACACCTAGACCCGAATGACGGAGGACACAGAGACCGGGGCTCACCTTTCATGTGCTGAGCACATCCCAGGCATTGTTTTGTATGATTCTCACAGCTGACCTAAAGAAGCTACACCACGATCTCCATTTTACAGATGACGAAACAGAGGTTTGCAGAGATTCTGTTTCTTGCCTGAGAAAATACAGCCGCTGCAGAAGACTGAGGAGCAGCCCGACCTGCAGTGTGTCTGGCGCTAAAACCAGCTCCCCTTGACTCTGCTAAGAGAGACTCTGATTGCATCCCTCTTGGAATTTTCCCAAACGTTCCAGACAGAAATTTCTTTCCCACTAGGTGCTGACATCTCAATCTTTCCTCTTTGGTCCCCTGGCAAGGGCAACCTGCGAGGCGGTTTCCATGCTTGTAGTCGTCTGTGTGAGAGGACAACCCTGTCCACCAGCCGTCTGGACTGGCCTCGCCCTGGCTTCGTGCTGTCCTTCTCCCCGGGGTGGCCGCCTTCCTGCCCCCCTTCTCCACGGGCTCGGGCTCGGACCACCGCGCCTCCTTGCAGCCCTGTCCTGCAGGCCTGTGGCTGGGGGAGACCTACACCAGACGGGCTGTGGGGAGCTCCGAGTGACTGGCCGGTGGTATCCAAACCTATTTTTATTCACAAAAATCTGTTCTGTATTTTATTCAGCTTTGGGGCAAGGAGAGGTCAGCTCCCTTCACCTCTGCTGTAAGATGAGAATAGAGCAGGAAATGAAATGACAGGGAAGCCAGCCCAGGAGAGGGAGCAGGGCAAATTACAGGGAAATTAAAAACCTGTGTTCAGATCAGAGCGGAGGGTGTCAAAGCTCCCCTTCTACGGGGGCCCTTCTCCCCAGGCCGCCGGCTATGTAGATGCCTCACTTGACAGACACCATGTGAGGGCCGGTGACTCGAGCGCTGGTGGCCCAGCACAGGTGTCACCCATCCTGGCCTCCCGAAGGAGGTCCCGGCTTCCGCCCACCTCAAGTGACCTGCGCCTTCCGGCTCCAGTGGGATCGCCGGGGCGAGCCCAACAGCCGGGTGTGCTGGCGGCTGGACCACCTTCAGCTTCATCGCGGTTCCTGAGTGACTTCTGCGTGCAAGGCAGAGGGTCCCGGGGCCATCAAGTCAAACACGTGTGCAATTATTTGGAACCCTGGTTAAGCAGCTCTCTGCTCCCTCGCTCTCACAGAGGCATGACTGCAGCTCTTCCATATCCTTCAGAGCCCACCTCAAATGCTCCCTCCTCCACACAGCCCTCCCTGAACTGGAGCAGAGACTGCCATTTGGGTCCCACTGTCCCAACAACTGGACAATGCCAGACAGGCAAAAGGTTCTCACTTTTCCTCTTGGCTTGCTGGATGCAAAGACCTAATTTCCATTGTAGCCAGAAATTAATCTTTGAGCACCTGTTATGTGCGAGGGCACTGTGCTGGGTCCTGGGACACAGGACGAGTTTCTGTCCCCCAAGATCCCACAGTATGGCGACAGAGGTAAACGTGCTCAGCACAGTGTAGTGGGGGCAGACGCTGAAGAACGGGACGGAAACTTCCACCCAAAGCACAGAAATAAGAGGCTCAGGGTGAGCTGCTTGGAAAAGGAGGCATTCAAGTCAGACCTTGAAAAGTAGGCAGAATTCCATTTTATTTGGCTTTGCTGGTTTGTGTTGTTGCTGTAAGAAAGACAGTAGTGGAGCCCTGAGGGAGGAGAATGGAGCCTACACAGAATCACGGGATGGAGCACTTAAACCTTGGGGGTCCCTCAGGGAGCAGTCGGGAGATCCAGCAGCCACAACAAAATACTACAAATCAGGGGGCTTAGACAACAAAAATGTATTTACTCACAGTTCTGGAAGCTGGAAGTCTGAGATCGAGGCATCGGCGGGTTGGTGTCTCCTGAGGCCTCTCTCCTGGGTTTGCAGGGCCTCCTCCTTCCTGTGTCCTCA
>ML100470.1:12468-22617 GCA_003697995.1 Taxidea taxus jeffersonii | reverse complement strand
AAAAAAAAAAAAAAAGAAAGAAAAGAAAAGTCGGCCTAACCCCGTCATCCGTGGGGCTTCCAGGATGGAGAAAGGTGGGCTGGATGGTAGCGCAGTTAGATGCTTTCACAGTCGATTGGACAAGCACGCCCCAAGGGAAGTGGATCTCCCATTCATTCATCAACTACTGACTTCTACTATTGAGAGGCTTTATTATTGCAATTAATATTCAAATACACGGATCCTCCACTTTTTGAAAGTTTGTGGTGCACCCGTTGCTTTTGCTAAAGACATGCATTAGCACCTGCTTTTGAAAACCAAAAGAAATCCAAAGAGGATTTTGCTTTTATGAAAAAGGCTAAAAGCAAAGGTACCCTTCAGCATCTGTTTTGCAGGGAGGGGTGGTAGAAGCCGCGGGCACCCTGAGCAGGGAGAGCGGCGCCACCACGCGCCTTTCCTGGGAACTACACCCAGCATCTCCGCAGCGAGCCTCCAGAGTTTGAACCCTGTTTTGCAGCATCTGGGCTTTATCTGGATTTGTTTCGTGCATCTGTTAGCAATATGTGTCCTGAGGTATCATAAAAGCCTAAGAGGGGTTATTTTGGGGGCCTGGGAACGCTAAAACCTCCTCCATGTAAACACAGCAGGGATGTCCGTTATCACCACTGCTATTCAACATAGGACTAGAAGTCCTAGCCTCAGCAGTCAGACAACAAAAAGAAATTAAAGGCATCCAAATCGGCAAAGAAGAAGTCAAACTATCACTCTTTGCAGATGATATGATACTATATGTGGAAAACCCAAAAGGCTCCACTCCAAAACTGCTAGAGCTTGTACAGGAATTCTGTAAAGTGTCAGGAAATAAAATCAACGCACAGAAATCAGTTGCATTTCTTTATACCAACAACAAGACAGAAGAAAGAGAAATTAAGGAGTCAATCCCATTTACAATTATACCCAAAACCATAAGATACCTAGGAATAAACCTAACCAAAGAGGCAAAGAATCTATACTCAGAAAACTATAAAGTACTCATGAAAGAAATTGAGGAAGACACAAAGAAATGGAAAAATGTTCCATGCTCATGGGTTGGAAGAATAAATATTGTGAAAATGTCTATGCTACCTAAAGCTTTAATGCAATGCCTATCAAAATCCCATCCAATTTTTTCAAAGAAATGGAACAAATAATCCTAAAATTTATATGAAACCAGAAAAGACCTCAAATAGCCAAAGGAATATTGAAAAAGAAAGCCAAAGTTGGCGGCATCACAATTCCAGACTTCAAGCTCTATTACAGAGCTGTCATCATCAAGACAGTATGGCACTGGCACAAAAACAGACACATAGATCAATGGAACAGAATAGAGAGCCCAGAAATAGACCCTCAACTCTATGGTCAACTAATCTTCGACAGAGCAGGAAAGAATATCCAATGGAAAAAAGAGAGCCTTTCAACAAATGGTATTGGGAAAATTGGACAGCAACGTGCAGAGAAATGAAATTGGACCATTTCCTTACACCACACACAAAAATAGACTCAAAATGGATGAAGGACCTCAACGTGAGAAAGGAATCCATCAAAATCCTTGAGGAGAACACAGGCAGCAACCTCTTCGACCTCAGCCACAGCAACTTCTCCCAAGGAACAATGCCAAAGGCAAGGGAAGCAAGGGCAAAAATGAACTATTGGGACTTCATCAAGGTCAAAAGCTTTTGCACAGCAAAGGAAACAGTCAACAAAACCAAAAGAAAACTGACGGAATGGGAGAAGATATTTGCAAACGACATACCAGATAAAGGGCTAGTATCCAAAATCTATAAAGAGCTTAGCAAACTCAACACCCAAGGAACAAATAATCCAATCAAGAAATGGGCAGAGGACATGAACAGACATTTCTGCATAGAAGACATCCAGATGGCCAACAGACACATGAAAAAGTGCTCCACATCACTGGGCATCAGGGAAATACAAATCAAAACCACAATGAGATACCACCTCACACCAGTCAGAATAGCTAAAATTAACAAGTCAGGAAATGACAGATGCTGGCGAGGATGTGGAGAAAGGGGAACCCTCCTACACTGTTGGTGGGAATGCAAGCTGATGCAACCACTCTGGAAAACACCATGGAGGTTCCTCAAAAAGTTGAAAATAGAGCTACCTTATGACCCAGCAATTGCACTACTGGATATTTACCCTAAAGATACAAACGTAGTGATTCGAAGGGGCACGTGCACCTGAATGTTTATAGCAGCAATGTCCACAATAGCCAAGTTATGGAAAGAACCTAGATGTCCATCAACAGATGAATGGATAAAGAAGATGTGGTATATATATACAATGGAATACTATGCAGCCATCAAAAGAAATAAAATCTTGCCATTTGCGACGACATGGATGGAACTAGAGGATATTATGCTTAGCGAAATAAGTCAATCGGAGAAAGACAACTATCATATGATCTCCCTGATATGAGGAGGTGGAGATGCAATGGGGGTGGGGGTTAAGGGGGTAGGAAAAGAATAAAGGAAACAAGATGGGATCGGGAGGGAGACAAACCAAAAGAGACTCTTAATGTCATAAAACAAACTGAGGTGGGTGGGGGGGTGTTGGGAGAGGGTGGTGGGATTACATTATATGTTTATATAAAAATTAGGGGCACCTGGGTGGCTCAGTTGGTTAAGCAGCTGCTTTCAGCTCGGGTCATGATCCTGGGGTCCTGGGATCGAGCCCCACATCGGGCTTCCTGCTCAGCGGGGAGCCTGCTTCTCCCTCTCCCTCTGCCTGCCACTCTGCCTACTTGTGCTCTCTCTGTCAAATAAATAAATTTTTTTAAAAAATTAAAAAAAAACCCTTCTCCATGTAAATGAATGATAATTGCTTCTTCATTTAATGTCATTTTTGTGTACAAGAGTTTTCATAGGAACGCTCTACTCTGAGATAGTGGCGGGGGGGGGGGGGAGAAGGTCCTACATATCCCCAGAAGCTGGAAGTGATGGCACAAAACCAAGAAAATTAAGATTCGTGAGAGTAAACATAAATGCCTGCCTTCAGTTTCAACAGCTCAAAGCATTTGATAGCAGGGGCTGCAGGGATCTGACTTAGGACTGGTTCAAACGAAGGGGCCCAGGAATCTTTCATTCTACCATCCATTTAATGGGAACCAACAGTTTGGTAGGAGGCCTGAAACTCTGGAGTAATTACCAGCTGCACTGATAGATGCGCAGTGTTCAGAATAAAGGGATGAAAACTGCAGCATCGTATGTTGGTAAAGCCACAGTCCAAGAGGTCAGAACACCGTGGGGTGGGACACAAGCCAGGCAAGGAACGGAGAAGCCAAGGGAGAAGGTATGGCCTGGGGAAGCACAAGAGAAGCCAGATTATAGGTGTAATGCTCAGGTCTGTAAAGGGCTCTCCCTGGAAGGCGGGAAAACAGACCTGAGCCCCACATTACATGAGTACACACAGTAAAAATCAGAGAGTAATCAGAACTGCTCAGAATGGGCTGGGCTGGATGCTTTGTGTCACCCCCAAGCACTGAGACTGAGTTTGGAGGCTCTAGCTGATGGCCCCAGATAGGTAGGGCAGATTGCTCGTCCTGCCCAGGTGCTCAGGTCACCTACTTTTATATTTTTTCATCACAAGGACCTTGAGACTGTGATTTTATCTGTGTCAAGGGGTCTTGCTTACGATAAACCTTGCCTACTTTCCAATTTTCTTTTTTGCTGTGTCCTCTACGAAAACCACTCTTTTGCTCCCTCTGCTCTGCCTAGCACAGAGCTTCGCTGGGTAGGTCTCTTGGTCCAAAATGAGGTGGCTTCTGAGGGGGATGGAGGGTTCCACACAGGTTTTGTTAGGCCAGAGACCTCTTGAGATGTGAGCACAACTTTGCAGAAGAGGCTGATATCCTCACCCCCAACACACACAGGTCCCCCTTTCTCTCCTCTGCACCCCAGGACACAGATCTTGATCTTCACAGAAGGGCCATGAGCTCAAAGAGAAAAAGTGAAGGATGACAGCTTGTCATGTACAGTCTACACAAAGTCTAAGGACAGAAAGAACACGTATGTGTGTCCCTTAATTTGTATCACTAATCAGACAGGGGAGGGGACTGAACAGTGGACCCCCAAGAGGTATGTCCATCTGGAACCGATGAGTGTTACTGTAAAAAAGGGAAATGTAATGGGAGGAGAGGATCCTGGATTATCCAAGCGAGCCCTAAATCCGATGACAAGTCTCGTTGTAAGAGAATGGCTGAGAAAGATTTGAGATGTGCAGGCAGAGATAGTAGAGTTTTATGGCCCAAGGCCAAGGAACACCTGAACCTCCTGAAGCTGGAGAAGGCTAGGACAGATCCTCTCTATGAGCCTTGTCTCCACACATGTGACCCCCAGAATGGTGAGATGAGTTTCTGTGGTTTTACAGAACACCATGTTTGGGGTGATTTATCATGGCGGCCCTAGGAAATGAATGTGAATGGCGCCCATTGATTGATCATCTAATACATGCCAATAACTCAACTTCAACATCTTATTTACCTCTTACAACAAACTCCTGGGATTTGTGTTTTTACCTCCATGAGAACACAGGCTTGGGTAAGGTCTCAGAATCAGAGGGGGGAGCTAGCCCTGGAAACAACTTTCTTGTTTTTTCCAACCATGATGCTGGGCAGACTCCTGGAGCGGGACGCACCGGGAGGATGGCAGCCCAATGGCAAAGATCCTTTTCTTGCATGTGCGAAAGAGCCAGACTGCGAGGTAAGGGGGAAAAGAGAGCCAAGGAACTTGGAGCCGGCACTAATTATGGATGGTGGCCAACGTGGTATTCAGGGCCATGGTCAGGGGTGATTAGAGACCAGATCTTGTCACCTCACAGGTAAGTGAGCCGGGGACCCCCAGCACCACCCAGCTCCCAGCTCAATGCCACCCACCCAATTCTGATCTGGATCTTAGTAGAGCTGAGCCCCCCAAGAGAACATGAGATCATGACCTGAACCAAAGCCAAGATCTGGATGGCTGGATGTTCAGCCGACAGAGCACCCCAGGTGCCCCTCATCTATAGATTGCTGTAGCCTCAAGTACGGGCACTAAACATACTACAGTGATTACAAGATATGAACCCGCTCCTAAGAGCACAGTCCCATCTGGGTGCTGCTTGGCCGGGCGTCACACCGGGAGACTGGGAGTTATTCTTCTGATTGAAAGTCTTGTTGAAGAGGTTGGAGACGAGTCCTACAGCTGCACGGCTGCTATGTTCTTCTGCTGCTACAATCCTCTGCCTGGCAAGGAGCAAAACTGCCTTGCCCCTCAGCCCTCAGCAGGGCTCCCTTCTTTGCTACTCCCGTGAACCACACGGAGAGAGAGCCTTCACCAAGTTTGGGCGAAACTTGACTCTGCTTCCTGGCTTCTGCCATTACGGTGCCTAGCCAACATGATGACCGCGAAGATGGCGACATTCTCTGTGGGTCAAGGAGATCGGTCACGTGGATGGGGTCCACCGCATTCATGGGCGCTCGGGGGTGGGATGCAGGAAAGAGGTGGGAGAGGGCCAAGCCCGCAGCTGGGCTGTGCTATCCCTGGAAGTCGGCTCACGTGGACTGTCGCTGCAGCATCTGGGGAGCCAGTGTCCCCTGGCAGCCTGCCCGTGCTGGAATTCCTGGAAAGGCTCGAGATGGAAAAATAATCACTTGGAGGGATAACCATCTGGACTGAAACCGGTCCCAAATGGATTGTCCAGCAGGGTTTGAGTTTTTTTAAAAAGCTGGAAATGCCTTTCTGTCAAGACTTTCCCTGGCTCAGAACACAAGCAATACCTTTCTGCTTTCCAGTGTCCGTGGGTGCCCGATGCGCTCCCCGGGGACACCCAAGTCTCCCTGAATTCACTGCTCCAGCTGAAGACGGGGAAGAGTCAGTGGCCCGGGCAGGTTCCAGCACCCTACACTCGGTGGGTCTCACCTCGCCCTAGAGTGAACTGCTCTGAGGGCAATGGTACTTGGCCACCTTCGTCACCTCATCCCTGGGCCCCCCGCAACAGGTGCAAGGAACTGACCACAGTAACACGGAGCCTGGGCTGGGAGGACAAAGAATCTGTCATTTTTTGACTCTCAGTACCATGTTCTTAGCACTACATGGGTACTCTCCCTACAGAATTCATGCGGCATAGTTGCGGTATTCGGGTAAATATTAATATTTTTATACAAATGCTGATAAGAAGGAATATTATACATATAACGTTGAATAATCTGAATACTGATTGATACATACAATGTTATGATTACTACTGATTAGAAGGAGGACAGAGCATAATAAAAGGAATAAGCTATGGGTGGGCAGGGTACAGGTTCTAAATCTGCCTTCACCTCTAACTCCCTATGTAATATGTCAATTTAATCTTAAATGACACACGTGCCCCGTTTAGGGAGGCAAGTGTTTCAACAGTGTGTCACATTGTAATCAATGTCTCGGCCAATTAAATGGACACACGCACAGCTCCTGGCATCCTGTGCACATTCAATGAAATAGCAGCCTTCGTAATTTTAATCCGGCAAAAAGTGGTGCTTGCCAGTTCCCGGTTTTCTCTTGCCTCCACCTGCTGCTCATCGCTCCTGGTTCTGTGCTAAAATGAATACGGTTCCCTTCAAACTGTCAAACTGTCCATCCTTTCCAACACCTGGGTGTTTTCCCCCCGCCCCCCTCACACCTGTGATCTACATAAAAGAGAAAGTCACGGGCATCTGAGAATTTATTTTCTTTCTTCAGTCGGTCGATAGGACGATAACAGTTCCCAAAGCAGAGGCCCCCCAGTCACACCGAAGAGCATGCAAACCAGTCGGCACAGACCAGCAGAGTGAACAGAAAGGGGGGTGCCAAGCTCCAGTTACAATCATTTCCCGGTCAAGGGTAAGCATCTGAGTTCCTTGTTCCGCTCCGCCTGCTTTTCCACAATACTTCTTGGATGAGTAATTCCCCAAAGGCCTGGTGGAGAAGTGCAGAATCTTCTTTCCACATCCCACAGGAAGGCTGCCAGCTGTCTCCTTGCACACACTCTCTTCTCAGCTTTGCTACACGCCATAGAGCAACGCACCAGCAGCAGCTACAGGAGGCTGAGAGCCTACCAGCCACCAGGGGCCGGATCTCTGGGGGATCAGATGGTCCAAGTTTACGAACAGAGAATGTGAAAATCTCCGCCACATTAGAAAAATGCCTTGCTGGCCCTGAGGCCTTCTGGGGGGCGGGGGGGGGGCGGTTCTCAGCATTACTGCCCTTGATGTGGCTGGATGAAAGGGGAATCCGTCCGCTAACAAGGCCCTCCTCCAGGAGAGTAAATGTTGGTTTCTCTCCTCTGGTTGTTTTCTGGTCTCTAGGACACTGTACCATTTTTCAGACCTCTTGACTACAAAGGCCCCGAGACCTCCTGGGACCCAGCCTCCCCAAGGCAAAGCAGGTATCACAGAAGTCACTGAGGCTTTCCTTGTGCAGGAAGAGTGATCCTTTCAAGACCTAACAACCGGCGTACGATCGTGTGTGGCAAAGACAAGGACGCTCGGACTCAGGGTGTGAGGGGCATGCCTGAGGTTACATGGCTCCTACAGGGCAGAAGTAAGACGAAGATCTTGGTGTATCTGCTGCACGCCCCTGGGTTCCTGTTCTTGGATTGTGCAGTGGGTTGGCTGGTATGCCGTGCGGGATTAACCTAACTCCAAGACAGCGCTGGCCTCTGGGGCGTCCTGCCCGATAGGAGTACGTTGGTGTGCCTTGGGGGTGTGGCCACCAGACAGCCTAACATCGTGATTTATTAGGATGGGGGCTCTGGGCCAGGCACTATCAGTTCCGACCTCTGGAGGAACACGTGATTGAAGGTATTTACCCGACCTCTGGGAGGGGCTGGGGACAAAAGAGTAGCCACATGGATGGTATGCAATTGAGCTCCAGTAAAAAAGTGCTACCGACGCGAAGGCTCTAGTGAATGTCCCTGGGAGGCAATACTCCACCGGGGACACATCAGGTTGGGAGGACGTAAGGCCCTCCAGCTCCGTGGGGAGAAGGTTCCTGGAAGCTTGGGATCTTCAGGGCCCTTCACCATCCATCCCGCATGCCTCTTCCCCCAGCTGACTGAAGTCTGTATCCTTTCTCCGTGGTAACCTCTAACTGTGAGTGTAACAGCTTTCCACAAGTTCTGTGACTCCCAGTGAGTTGCTGAAACTAAGGCTGGTTGGGGAACCTCCCCCCAGATTTGTAACTGGTGTCAGAAGTACGGGCAACTGTGTGAGAACCGTTCTCTCTAACGTTGTAGTTGGCCCATAAACTCTTTACAGCTCGTGATGATTATACATTTAAACAGATCAAGTAATAAAATAAAGAGGCACATGTGGGTGGCTCAGTTGGTTAAGCCTCTGCCTTCAGCTCAGGTCATGATCCCAGGGTCCTGGGATCAAGCCCCACATTGGGCTCTCTGCTCAGCGGGGAGCCTGCTTCTCTCTCTGTCCTTCCCCTTGCTCATGCTTTCTCTCAATCAAATAAATAAAATCTTTAAAAGAAGATTTTATTTATTTATTTGATCGAGAGAGAGATAGTGAGAGAGGGAACATAAGCAGGGGGAGAGGGGGAGGGACAAGCAGACTCCCCACAAAGCAGGGAGCCCAATGCACGGCTCGATCCCAGGACCCTGGGATCATGACCTGAGCCGAAGGCAGATGCTTAATGACTGAGCCCCCCAGGTGCCTCTAAATAAATAAAATCTTAAAAAAATAAACATAATAAATGAAGTCCACTAGGGTTCATGGATGAGAACAAGTCATTAACCAACGACTAGATCAGTCCAGATCAGTGTCTCTCCAAACGACCACCAGGCAAATGAGAACAGAAAGGGGGAGGAGAGCACGGTACCCAGCGTAATCCACTCTGAGCCAGGGCCCAGTCCAGAAGGCCTCCCTATGGCAATTACCTAGTGGCACACGCATATACAAGCATTAAGTGGTTCAATTTTCTAGGTCCCGAGTTCAGAATATTGGAGCAATGGGGGCAACCCATCAGCTAACTCACTAGTGCCTGAAAATTCTCCACCTGCTGGATGAACAGACTTGCCAGAAGTCTCCCATGACTACTGGATACTGACCATCTTACCAGACCAAATGGAGGGCTGGACCCATCCGCTGGCTCTCCAGATTCTGGAGGAAGTAATTCCTGCAGAACACAAAGGAAGGCACACACATGCTTGGGACAGCAGTGGTTTCCCTGTGTTCTCGGTTCTGCTCAACAACAGGGATGTCAGCGGGCATAGCTCCGGTCTGGGAGACAAGAAACCTGGGAGCCTTCGTTATGGGGCCTTACTCTCTGCACCTCCAGACAAAGAAGTCAACCCTTGCTGCCCGTCAGGCTCACCCAGGGTGGGGTGGGGGGCTTTAGAAACATTACCAATGTCCAGACTCACTCTAGGCGGCTCAGTCCAAGCCCTCAATGGTGGGGACCAGCAGTTGCAACTTTAAAAAATGCCCTGGGGGATTCTATCGTGCAGCCAGAGGTGAGAGCACACATGTGATCTTCCTTCTACCTGCACCACTGCTCAGCAGAATGCCTAAACGACGCTTAAACATAGCATCCAGTCCTCCAACAGAAACACGACATTCTTGCCTCCTCTCGCTGCACTTAGAACATCTATTACATGTCTGTAAGGAGATACCACTTACACACCCATGAGAATGGCCATTACTTAAAAATTTAAAAAAATATGTGTTTGAGAGAGAGTGAGCTCATGAGCAGGGATTGGAGCAGAGGGAGAGAGAGAAGCAGGCTCCCCACTGAGCAGGGAGCCCGATCCAGGGCCTGATCCCCGGACCCTGAGATCATGACCTGAGCTGAAGGCAGATGCTGAAAATCTGAGCCACCCAAGTTCCCCTATTATTCAGGCTTAAAAAGGAAGGGGATTCTGATACGTGCTACAAGATGGGTGAACCTGGAACCATCAGCCTAACTGAAAGAAGCCAGATGCAGAAATATAAATGTTGTACAATTCCTTATAAGAGGTATTCAGAATCAGCACATTCCCAGAGACGGAAACTAGAACAAAGGTGACCAGGGTGGGGGGAGAGGGGGGAATCTACTGTTCTAGCGTGTGCACAGAGTTAGTCTGGGATGATGAAAAAGTTGTAGAGACGGAGAGTGGGAATGG
>ML100470.1:0-12068 GCA_003697995.1 Taxidea taxus jeffersonii | reverse complement strand
TGTCCAAAAATGCAAATGTGCCCAAGTGTTCACGTAAATGGGGTTAAGAAAGGCAGTTTTATGTTATGTATATTTTATCACAATAAAAAAGAATTTTTGGGGACACCTTGGTGGCTCAGTGGGTTAAGCTTCTGCCTTTGGCCCAGGTCATGATCTCAGGGTCCTGGGATCGAGCCCCGCATCGGGCTCTCTGCTCAGCAGGGAGCCTGCTTCCCTCTCTCTCTGGGCCTGCCTCTCTGCCTACTTGTGATCTCTCTCTGTCAAATAAATAAATAACATCTTTTTAAAAAAAAAATTGTTCAAAATTACAAGGCACGATTTTAAAAGTCTGAAGATCCACGGCCCCCCACCTGGGCCGCCCTGGTCTGCCTGGAGATGCAGGGCTCACCAAAACACCTGCCAGAGATCGCCGGCGTTCCCTGGCTGGACTTCAGGGCATCTCTGAAAGCCCTCACGATGATACGCACTTTTCCACATTCCCCACCGGGACGACGGGCGGTGAGAAGGTAAGGCGTGCGAATGTCAGGAGGCATCCCCAAACTCCCCACGCTGCAGCTGCGGGCTCAGGATAGAGGGCTGGCGGGCTTCCCCAGCCGCCTCTGCCCCCTGTACTTCAGTCCCCAGGGCACGCCTGCCCTCTGTATCAGCGACAGCAAGCTCTGGGGGAAGGGCCACCTCGTAAATATTTTCAGCTCTGCAAGCCATGCAGTGTCTGCCACAGCTCCACTCTGTCACCATAGTGTGAAAGGGCCACGGATAACACGGAAGCAAGCGGCCGTGGCTGGGTCCCAGCCCAACCCTCCAAGATGCGGGGCTCCAGGCCTGCGGGTGTGCATACCCTCTGCTCTGGACCCCTTCCACGCCAACCCGTGCCCCTCCACAAATGCGCCACTTTGCCTGTTTTCTAATCCAGTGGTTCTCACATCTGGAGTCCCAGATGCTACAGGGGCGGGTGTCTGGGAACCACACTTTGAGCACCACTGTTCTAAGTTATCTCTCACGTGTCTCCTTCCCAATCCCATATCCTATGCCTCTCCTCTGTGTCCTGCTCTGTCTACCCTCCCCCCACACACTGTCCTACAGCTCTCTGCTTGACTCTCCCCCCAGTCTGGCCCCTGGGCTAATACCGGCCACCCCCTCCACACCTTTGCCCACAGTGGGAACCCTGTTACTTTCTTTTGTAAACACTCCCCAAATCTCAGCCAAGCCACACAAGACCACTGCAGTCTGACCCATCCCGTCCTTCTCCGAGGCTCACCAGCATTTACAATAACCCCTGGTCTTACGTCATTGCCCTCACTGTCCTTGAAGCTTGTTTTTGTGTGTCCTTCTCCTTAGATCGTGACCACCCTCTGCCTCCCACCCCTACCCCGTGCTGGGTACAGCCTGAAATTTCATCACCCTTGGCTTTCCCGGTTGCTGACCCATCTTTGTTGGTTTGCTGTGTTCACCCTGCGCCTGCCTACTGCAGTTTCGTCTTTCCTAGAAGTTGGCTCCTAAAAGGCAAAGCATTTCTGGATCTTTTTCTAGGTTTCTGGATATAACGATACAGTGTTGGAGCAGACATTGAACTCACGACAAAGAACAAAATACTGTGCATTTGAAAAGCATCTGTGCTTAGAGATTCCATTTCAAACATAAATTCTCATGTGAGATGATTAACCTCCCAGCCTTCCTGCACCAGGAAGTACAAGTGGGCCGTGTGAGAGGTCGTTAAAGACATGTGGTAGATGGGAAGGCCTCTGAAAGTCCATGTCCAATTATCCCAAACTATGTCCAGATTGTTCTACCACCAATTCCAAGGAAATGCTTCTGGTCGTCTTCGGATTTACTGGAAGGAATACGTATTTACAAAGACAACAATTCTATTGAAACCAGCCTAAATCAAGCATTGAAAGGACAGGGAGGCAAGCTGTAAGGTAGCCAAGATATGAACTCTCTCCGAAATAAACGTTTGTTTTAAAATTAGGGGTATGACTCACTCGGTGAATGGGCGGCTGGGTTCTGACCCTCTGGAGATGAACGGTTCATTCTGAAAAGCAGACCAAGGGGGAGACCTACTTTCTACCTTCATTTATTTCAGAATGAGGCTACGGAGGGAAGCCAAAGGTACCCCTGAGTCTTTTCCAATCACCAGCAAAATGGACAATGGGATGACTCGCTCCCTGCCGCCGTTTTCAATCAAAAAGCTGAATAATTACTTCGGTCTCTCATGGGGCTCACACGCAGCCAGCAGGAAGCTGGTGGAGCCCTGAGGATGCCAAGGGGGCCGCCAGGAACCCTACAGAACCCAGCTGCCGACCAGCCCCTCCTCGCCCGGCTCAGTGCCATAAACTTCATCAGATATTCATTCACTAGAAAATACTTTACGCTTTCCCCGGAAGAATGTCAGTACCCTCGAAGTCAGGCACACCGTCGAGCTGACTGCATTTAGCAGAAGATGTCAGGGGCGGTTTTACATTCTTCTATTGAACTTGGGGTCAGGGAAGAAGGGAATCACCCCTCTGTGCGGCCCTTCTTGGCCATGCAATGAAACAGACGCTGTCGTGAGAAGCCGGCCAAAGAGAGGGAATGCTTTACCGATTCTTTGCCTTTGGAGACCTATGCCGTTTGGGGCACTGTTCTTGCTGGACCATCAGGGCATGGCTGGTCTTGGGTGTTACATGGATCTAGGTTCCGCCGCTGGCTTTTGGCATTTGCGGATGGGTGACTTTAGGGAAGCTATTCCATTTCCTAAGCTTTGATTTCCTTTTTTTAAAAAAAGGAGATAGTAATAAACCCTAGCTCACGGCGTTGTTATGGGGGCGCATGGGACAACGCGGCCAGGTCCTAGCACACAGGCTGGAGTATCTCGAAACATGTGACCTCTAGCAATGAACCGCTTTCAAGCATCAAGTGACCTTTAGTTGGGGGACTGAGGGCACAGGCTTGGGATCCTAATGGCCGGTGCTGTCATACTGACTCCTTTGCCTGCCAGCTGTGCCTTTGTCCCTTTATCACTAAGGGACGTCCCTTTCCACTAAGGTGGGAGTAACACCAGCACTTACCCCATAGGCTTGCAGTGAGTTCACACGTTCGAGGAAGCTACACCAGGGTCTGGCATACTGCAAGGACATTGAAAACTGGCTGTTGACGTGAGGATTATCTCGTGAGAAGGGCCCCCACCCTATCACCTCTGTCACACAAGGCACATTTTCATCCATGCTACAAAAATACTTTCCTTTCTTGACTTCTTTCCCCGATTCCTTGGTGAATCACAGCACCAGCCAGTTCCAACGAAGACATTAGGTGAAACAATGTCTCATTAAAAGGTTCCTTGGCTCCCCTCCGCTCACGAGGGTCAGTCTTGGCGGTTCAGAAAGTCTACCAAGTCTCTAGAACTGTCTTCTAGGAAACAATTCATGCTGGCGCCTTGATAAGTTCTTCTCCTAAGCTGGACTAAGGCCTGGTCTGCAGAACAAATAATCCATTGTATCTACATTCAAAAATAAAATCCAAATGCACTCGTGTTTTAGATTTGGCTTTGTCTGTATTACGTGCCATGTATTCCTGTGATATAAATAGAAGTTTTCGGGTTTCTTTGACAGGGAGCACAGGGCACTCCTTAGGCATAAATACTCATCACGTGTTAAACCAACCTCTTTCCTACTTAACTTCTTTAGGACACCCATGCCCTCCCCAGAGTCTCTATGACACTAAACATGCACACACAGAAATGGGGACCAGAAGCAGGGAAGGGGGGTATTCTGAACGGAAAGTAAAATGTTCGATGGACAGGTGAAACGCAGCAAAGTCAGTCAGTGACTGTTGACAAGAGTTCATTTTCCTTCTTCGCACTGGGGCCTCGGAGGACAGTTCATCTCTCTGAGCCTCTGTCGCCTCCTCTGTAACGTGTAGACAGTAGCGATGTTCTCAAGAGTTCACCGCGAGAGAGGACTGGGCACGTGAGAAAGTGTAGTGTCTATCACAGAAAGGATCCAAGTACATTTTCTGACCTGAACTTCAGTCTCAATCCCCTGACGGCTGGTAGGGAATTTCCACACAGATGCTCCAACTGACCTCACCGTGCCTCTCAAACCAGCATCCACTCTGATTCCACCCTGGTGCTAATGGTTTTGTGCCACTTCCCAGGGGCGAGAGCAGAGCCTCATTCTGGGGGCCTCCCCACTGCTCAATTCCTATGTCCAGTTACTCCCCTAGGTTTGCTGGTCTTCCTTCAAAATGTCCCAACCACTGCGGGGAAGAGGCTCCCATCTCCCACCTCTTTCCATTCCCACTGTGGAGTGAGGACTTGGCCTTGCCAGAGAAAGGGCTAGCCTTTGCTCCTGGCTGCAGGAGGCCATCTACGTTAGACCTGATCGGAGCACCTGTGCTTAGGACAAGTTACAGAAGGCAAGTCTCTTACTTCCTCATCTCAAAATGGGGATAAATACACATGCCCTGCAGGAGTGGGGTGAGCACTAAGTGAGGTATTATGGATTTTTTTTAAAGATTGTATTTACTTTTTTTGAGAGAGAGAGAAAGAGAGGGAGAACACAGAGGAAGAAGCAGACTCCCCAATGAGCAGGGAGCCCGATGCGGGGCTTGATCCCAGGACCTGAGATCATGACCTGAGTTGAAGGCAGACACTTAACCCACTGAGCCCCCAGGCGCCCTGAGGTACTACGTATGACCCTTAGCACAGTACCTAAGCACAGAGCATTCAGTGCAGTACCCATGAGCTTAAACATGCATTTAGGAGGAACGACCTCCATGTTCGTTTCTTTTCCTTTTATAATTATGAGGGGAAGGAAACAGTCTGAGCACAGAGAAGTCTGCCAGCACATTCAGTATTTTCACTATCTGCCACCGAATATTTTAGAGTTTTGCTTTTGCCCTCCTTTTCAGAGATCTACCATTCCTCCTGATTGATTTTTTAGAAGTTCTGCTTCATTCTTATGTAAGGGGGATCAATACACTTCCCTTAGAATGTAATCCCAACAGGCTGAAGGGAGCCTGGGCCTCGTTTTAGTGTTTCACCTTGGATCCATCAGTGTCCCCTGATTTCGTGATGGCGACTGCAGATGCAGTTCCAGATGTGTGTTGAGGGTCCCCACCTCCCTGCTCTACTACGGATGATACTTTTGATTGAGAAATGGAAGAAAAAGCCTGTATTTCAGTGTGATAACGATGAGATAATGTCTTAAAACAGGTTGGGCTTTTCCTATAAAAAATATATATGTAACATATATATAAAGTATATATATTTATATATATAATATTCATTGTGTATAATATAAAATAGGCATATTTTATATCATATATCTATATATAATATAAAAATTATAAAAATATTTATTATATAATTTTATATACTATAATATATATAAAATAGGTACTTTACATGTAACATTACACATATAAAATGTATCTTATATATTTTATATGACTTATGTAATGTTATATATTATATATAATATAGAAATACCTACTGTATGAAGTATATATTTTACATATTATATGATACAACATAGATATATTTTATATATAACATTACACATATAAAATATGTATTATGTATAACATATTACACATATAATATAAAACATATATGTTGTATATAATATAAAACATACCTATTTGACATCATACAACCAAAATCAGATCTATCTCCTTTCTTTTTTTTTTTTTAAGATTTTATTTATTTATTTGTCAGACAGAGAAGGAGAGAGAGCGAACTAGCACAGGCAGAGGGAGAAGCAGACTCCCTGCCGAGAAAGGAGCCCGATGCGGGACTCGATCCCAGGACGCTGGGATCATGGCCTGAGCCGAAGGCAGCCGTTTAACCAACTGAGCCACCCAGGCATCCCAGATCTATCTCCTTTCTATAGTTTATAAAAATCTCTAGTTTGTTTCCATGTTGCTCTGGCTAACTCACATGATGGGTGGATTTGGTGGTAAAGAGCAGCAACAGGCAGTGACTGAGGTGGTCAGTAACATTTCCAGGGCAAACGATAAGGTGGAGCTGTCCTAAATATACCATAACACAGACACAGCCTTCGCCACTGAGAACTCTGCAGCCCACTCTCGTGGGGCATCCGAAGGGACCAGCCGGGGACGTGTGCACATACTGTACACAGCCAGGCATGAGTAATACAGTGGACCGGTGGGTTTTGTTTCCTATTTCACAGCTGACTTGAAACTTCCCTCAAGGATAGTATGTAAGATGATGTTTTCATTAAAAGCATGGATTTATAAGGTCCCTTACAGAGCATTAAGTTTCTAGATCATCGTCGTGTATATGATAGTGAAGTTTCTGCCACGGAGTCGATTATCAGAAATTCCTGTGACCAGTGAAATTCGCCTTCTCTGTAGTTTCCCAGGATGTCGCAGATCTGGGCTGGGACCCAGGAATCTGTATTTTTACTCCCCCTGCCCCACCCGGTGATTTTGACTGGCAGCTACATTTGGGAACCTCTTACACTAAACCCATGGTTCTTAACCTTGGCAGTATGTCAGAATCACCTGGGGGATTTTTAAAAGTCCCACTGGTCAGGCCACACCCCAAACCAACATGTCATAAAGCCTGGGGTGAGACGAGGCGAATGGAATCTCAGCCACGATTGAGAGTCACCGCCTAAAACCCTAAGATCCCCAAGGGACGCACAGGGTCATGTAGACAGCCCCTCCCTAGTATCTAGGACAGTGCCCACCATGTGGGAGGCTCCCCACAATACAGCCACGGGCACTGTGTATTTAAAGCAGAGAGGTGTCCCAACAACAGAGAAACACAAACAGAATACCTACTTCCAGGCCCATCTAGAAACTTACTGAGCTCCCATCTTATTTGTTGAATTTGCTTTTACTGAACTTGGCTTTCCCCAGAAAGCAAAATCTAGTCTTTTTGCATAGGTGTGAGATGTATAGAGGATAATGGAGTTTCCTATGATTTGGGAGGGCGCAGAGTTCTGAAATGGGCCCCCCCCCCAGTCACTCGGAGGCCAGCATCACGATCAGGAGGAGAGGCTGGCTGGTCCCCGAGGCCATGTGGGTCCTTTCCCCTTTGTGACAGAACAAGGAATACGTGAGTAGCAGGCCCCTGACTCTCTGATGAGCAGGACGCTTGTGGAGCAAGTGTCCCATTCCAGCTTCCGCTCGGGAGCACAGACCAAAACGTAACCGAAGGCTGTACGACCCGGCCCTGCCAATCTCCCTGCCTTGACCTCCGCCCCCACCACTCCTGTGTCCTGTGACCCCAGCACCACCCGAGCCTCCAGATCCCACTGTGCACATCTTCCCTCTTTTCTCCCTCCCTTGAGAAGAACAGGTATTGATTTGAATTATGAAGACCTCTGTGACGTACCGTGCCAAACCGCCTTGAACTCACTGCAAACAAAATAGAGAAAAAGAAAAGAAAAGGAAGGTCCGCAGCTTTTTCCCTGGGACTGAGCCCGTCTGCTGGGAGCCAAATTGAGTCAGCTTGGCCGCCCAGGGATGCTACCGTATTTCTACAGGACCGCATGCCGTGCGCCTAAAGTAGGGGCATCGAGACATGGTGACTGAGTCTCACGGAGAACAGCAGTCATGATTCACTGCGAGCTTCCTTTCTCCTCAGGGCTAACACCTACTCTTCCTGAGGACTGAGTCATCTTTCCTAGCAGGCTCTTCTAAGTTAAGACGCAGAGAAGGGCAGTTCTGACCCCGCTGGATGAGCTCGGTGGGGAAGAGGAAGGCTCATCCAAGAGAAAGGGCATGACTGTCCACTCTCTCACCATCCTTCAGACTCGCCCCTCTCTTGCCTCCTCTCCTGTAGCCACAGACACCCCCAGCTCCAAACATCCCTTCTTAGAAAGAACAGAGGAAGAGCTTCCTCTGGGTGCACCGTGGACGGAGCTCGCGTCTTCCTTGTCATCACTCTCCACTCTTTCTCCTGAGAACTTGAAGGCACCAACACACTGAAAGAAGCCACTTAGGCACATGGCCTCGAAGGCATCTCTTGCTTACAACCCCCATGTGACCTGGATGCAAGTAAGCGAATACGGGGATTTCTTATCGCGACACGTGGGAAACCTCCAAGGAGAGATTCCCTTCTCCTTCCTGTTTCCTGCCCGCACCGTGCAAAATACATTCCGCGCTCTTTGGACAGACGAATTGGGGACTGAGCAATGACACAAGTCATGGATTTGCCACTTCTTCCCTGCTCATCCTATAGCGTGGAAGGCTGCACATGAATGTTTTTCTGACCTCACTTGACCTTTGCTGGAAAATGGCTCCCCCATTGTCTCTCCTTGAGTCTCCAAGCAAAGGTGAAATGGAACAGGGCTGTATTTGGTTCCAAACATGCTCACTTTGCTGCTGGCAATGTTCTGGGAATAGTAACGTACTTTGTCCTCCCATGAATAACGTTTTCCAAATCTACAGTCAGGGCTCAAATAATTGTTAGGGTTTCCCTCGTGGCGTTTTTTCGATGTTCCTCGACAGACAACTAACTGTCTGAGGGGGGATCCCATTAAAATACCTCGGCTTATCACTTGTAGGCTGCCAAACACAGTGTGACCTGTCCTGAAAGTTATCAAATTTTAGGGACAAGTAAAGAGATACCAGGAAAGTTGCTTGGGGTCCTTGCACGAAAGTGTGTATTGGGTGTTTTAAGATCCCAGCGTAGTGACTCTGACAAATGTCCTCGGGACCAGGCTTCTCTTCTAAATGGTAGCTCAAAGGCAGTCAGCGAATTTTCAAGTTAGGCATTTGTCAAACATTTTTAGGAAGATAAATCTTTTTTTTTTTTTAAGATTTTATTTATTTATTTGACAGACAGAGATCACACAAGTAGGCAGAGAGGCAGGCAGAGAGGGAGGGGAGAAGCAGGCTCCCCGCCGAGCAGAGAGCCCGATGTGGGACTCGATCCCAGGACACTGGGATCATGACCCGAGCCGAAGGCAGCGGCTTAACCCACTGAGCCACCCAGGCGTCCCTAGGAAGATAAATCTTGAGCAAACAACATTTGAACTATATTCAGGAAAAACATGAAACCCCCCAACCCTTCCTGTACTTGGTGTTGCTGTTCTGGGGGTCCAGACAGCAAGAGCAGGATTCATGGAATATGCCAATCCAGAGTATCACGTGTGCCAGCAAAATGGCGTGTGATGCTGGCCCCTTTCATCTCTTTCTTTTTTTTTTTTTAAGATTTTATTTATTTATTAGTTAGAGAGAGAGAGAGAGAGACAGCACAGGCAGACAGAGAGGCAGGCAGAGGCGGAGGGAGAAGCAGGCTCCCTGCCGAGCAAGGAGCCCGATGTGGGACTCGATCCCAGGACGCTGGGATCATGACCTGAGCTGAAGGCAGCCGCTCAACCAACTGAGCCACCCAGGCGTCCCCCCTTTCATCTCTTTCCATCAGCATTTCCAACGCTGGTCTCAGCATCAGGCCAAGATACCCAAATCTCTAAGGAATTTATACAAATTCCACCTAGGCTTTTAGTTAGTAAGTTACTCTATTTATGAAATAGAACCTCTTTTTTTTATGGGTAGCAAAACCGAGGCCCAGAGAGATGGTCTGTATTAGCAAGGTCCTAGAGCTTTAGAGTGTGTTTTATTTAAAGGCAGAACTGAGACTAGAATTCTGTCTCTCTAATTTTGACTTGATTGCACCTTTGACTTTCTGCTCTGTCTCGCCACACAGAAGGCAACAGTCATATCAGAGCAGGCGCCCAGGGTCTGGACTAATGTAGCTATCCAAGTGTGGAAGACAGGTAAGAAGAATTAGCAAGGCTCAGAATTCCTGGACGAGGCTGAATTTAAGCCAAAGGGATGAGAGTGCTCAAATGGGAATAAGAAGGGCATGACCATTATCAGACGAACAAAATGAGAAGGATGTTATTCCGGAGGAGGAAAGGGTAATCAATTTAAGACTCATTCCAGTTTACATGGCTCTAAGACAAACACATGGTGTGATGCTCCTCTGGGAGGATGGGGACCAACATTTCAGAAGCTGTACCAATATCCCACGAGGAAAGTTGGAGCTGGGAGAGATACCCAAGGAGGGCAGAAAAAAGGAAGAAGGGTGAACATCTAACTTTGGTTAAAGAGAGGAAAAGTAGTCAAGAAGGTGGAAGGAAACTAAGGCCATCGACTATATTAAATGTGGCAGAGAAACTGAGAAAGGCATGGCCCAAGAAAGACCGTCGGATTAGACCAGTGGTTCTCAATCCATGCTGAACATTTCAAGCTCTGGAGAGCTTCTAGAAGATATTAACCCAGAATGTGGATTCCTAACCACTGGATTAAGCTGTGTGGACACTGATGATTTCAGGGGCACCTGGGTGGCTCAGCTGCTTAAGCATCTGACTCTTGGTTTCACTTCAGGTCGTGAGTTTAGGGTCATGGGATTGAGTCCCGTGTCGGGTTGCGATCAGTGTCGAGTCTACCTGGAATTCTTTCTCTTGCTCTCTTTCTGCCCTTCCCCCAGCTCACATGGGTTCCTCCTCTCTCAGATAAACAAATAAAATCTTAAAAAAAAAAAAAAAAGCTGTGTGGACACAGATAACTTCAAAGAGGACAATTTTATAGTCTCCCTTTAAAGCAGTAGAATGGATATATTCCAGCCCCTAGATTCAATGGATCAATTTGCATTATTGACGATCTTACTTTAAAGTTTCGTATGTCAGTGGGAAATAATGTGTTTGAGTCACATTCAGCATCTGAGAATCGCATGCCTGGGATGACATTGGCTCAGCCTCCCACATCATCAAGCGAATGCTCGAATAAACAGATGGGCTTTGTACAAGTGCCCTGAAAGCCAGGAAACATGATTATGTTTCAATTTAAGGGACGTAAACCTCTCGGAAAACACTGTGCCTGTTGTTTGCCCTCTCTTCCACTGGTTTTAAGCCATGGGCTCGTTCATGGGGACCCCGTGGCCAATCTCAGCTCTTCTGATGGTAACACATTAGGTGAGCAGTAACCTAGATCACTTTCTCATTCCCTTTGGTGATCTAGCAAGTTTACATCTGAAAAGACGCTGTGGAGACCCCCACCGACACACACACTACCCTTAGATGTCTGTTTCCGTCATCCCAACACATCATCTGAGCCCTTACCTATATTCTGGATTCTAGAATAGCCCTGTCCATTTGTTATAGAACAACACAACAAGATCACAAGTTTGAATCTAGCACATGAGACCACCTCACTGATTCTAGATCCCAGGGACGAGATGGCATGGAACTCGCAGCTTCTTCAATGGAGTAGCACATTTTCAACATGCATTTAGCTTACTGTACACAATGAAAAGATTCGATAGTTAATATTTCTGGGCCCCTGTAGAAAGAAGTAATGTACTACCCAAAGACATGAAGCATTTTAAGGGCGAGGGGAATGGAGAGAGAGAGTTGGGAGGATGGCTCTGTACAGGGACATTAAATTCATAGCCAAGAGGGTAGTACTGATATTATAAAATCCGGAGTAACAAGGCAAGGAGAAGGGAAGGCAAAGAAAGAAGATGGAACTTAATGTTTCATTCAGTTCTGTTTTGAAACAGGATTCAGAAAGGATAATGTACCATTTGGTATTAATTATTTTGGTTCGTGCACATGGCTAATTATTTCTACAGCATTTAAGATCTCTTTAAAACAAACATATTTTGCAGAAATACACCCACCTTTCAAAAATATGCCTTTTATCCCCTCTTCCAGAGCTTTGAGGAAATATCTAAATGTCTTAGGGACAGCCCTCTGGGAATAAAAGTCGATTGTATGCTAAAAATGTAACTAGCCCCTAAAACTTGTATAAACAAATTAAGGGAAAAGACATTGCAGCATTTATAAACAAAATGACTCTCAACTTTAACCTGCAGATTAAAAAAAAAATGTTCAGTCATAAATTTACTCCCAGCAGATTCCACTGTCCTCTCTCTTTCCAAACTTCTCCTCCTCCCACAACCCCCCCAGTTATTTTCATGTCAGACCCATAATTCAGTTGTCTGGTTTGGACTCATTACGTGAATCACTGTATTTGATTTCTCTGCAAGGCCGACCTCGAGTACAGATCTTCTGGTCCTAAACGATCAATGTTTCCGTGCTCTCAGTGTG
>RCUC01125125.1:0-88149 GCA_003697995.1 Taxidea taxus jeffersonii | reverse complement strand
TCCTGGTGGAGCCACAGATGGATTGAGTGTGACACATGGGAAAGTGCAGGCTGGGGAAGAGCCAAGATTTGAACAGTTGTTAGAAGATGGAACTTTGTAAACTGGGTTGAAAGCCAATTATGGAACATTGAATGAAAATTACTCAGCCTTTATGGCCACTGTGGCACCTGTTCAGACCAACTGATGGCAGTATTTTCTCTCTCTCTTGCTTAGAAAATATTTGATCCACCCTTCTCTAACAGCACATCTGAAACCTGCCTGGAGGTGTGAGGCCATATAACCCTTGACACCCATCTTCCACTGTGCGTCCTCCCCATCCTTCTTCCATGCAACCCAGGAGGGTGGGAAGTGATGAGAAAGCTTATTTGCACTTAATCCACATTCTTTCAGTTTGGGCCTTTGGTGAAAGTCGTATTTGTTTATCCTCTAATCTCCAACTTTAGAAGTAGAATTTTAATTCCTAATCAAACATATAAATTATATGACTATGAACAAGTCACTTTGTTGAGCTTCAGTTTTCTTATGTGTTAAAGGAGCTAACATAGTATCTATCCCATATGTTATTGTGAGGATTAACAGAAATATTGGCTATACACCACTTAGAACAATGCTTGGCCAAAATTATCATGTATCATCATCTCAGGTGGCATGATGTTTTGAGATTGAGTCACAGTGGGAATCTTTCTCTCTCACAGATGATATCTGCAAGAATAAGCACAGATACCAAGGAACACGTTTTTATTAAAACTCGATGAATTATTTTATTTGACCTAACTGCTCAAAGATGTCTCTTTATGGATTCCAAGCTTCTTCTTAGTGAATGTCTTATATGTCTGTTTAAAACAGTTGATCAAGATAAAACCACAAAGTAAAATAAATAGCTTACATAAAGTACCACGGAAAGCGTACTGTCAAATATATCAACTGTTACACTAAGGAGAAACAGAATGAATCCCTCTGTTAAAAGACAGAGATGATTTGCTTAGGTTAAGAAACAAAACCCAATTACAGATTATTTACAAGTAACAAACAACTCAAGGAAATGACCCAAGTTTAAAAATAAAAGAATACTAGGTACAAGCAAATTATAAGAAAGCATGAGTCATACTATTACTATCAGAAAAGAGAACTTAAAAGATATAAAACAGGGTAAGAAGAGACATACATATGTTAAGTGGTACAGTTTATGAACATGTATAACAATAAAAAAATTCTGTGTGTTTCAAATCATGGAGCTAAACATGCAATGCAAAATAATTAAAAAATAAGAAAATTATAAAAAATTAAACTTGTAGTGGGAGATATTGTTATCCACTTTAAGATTGTTGAATCTAGTGGTCAAATATTACTAAGGACACAGAAGACTTGAATTATACTATTACACACACCATCTGAATTTAGTGGATATGTGTATAGTGTTGTACCCAATGATTTGAGAATATCTCCCTGTATATCAGCTTGTCTCAATCTTTTTGGTTTCAGGACCCATTTACACTCTTAAATACTATTGCAGTTCCCAAATAGCATTTGTGTATATATACTGATTATATGTGGGTCTATATAGGTATATGTTAGAACATTTGAATTATATCTAAATTTACCATATTAGTAATTAAAAGTGATAGCTGAAAATATTAATCAATTTGTTTTAAATAACAATAATAAATTCATTACATGTTAAGAATAATATATCTTATGAAAAATATATTTTCAAAAACAAAAAAGTATAGTGAAGGGACGCCTGGGCGGCTCAGTTGGTTAAGCAGCTGCTTTCGGCTCGGGTCATGATCCCAGCGTCCTGGGATCGAGTCCCACATCGGGCTCCTTGCTCGGCGGGGAGCCTGCTCCTCCCTCTGCCTCTGCCTGCCTCTCTGTCTGCCTGTGCTCTCTCTCTCTCTAACTAAAAAATAAATAAAAAATCTTTAAAAAAAATCTTAAAAAAAAAAAAAGTATAGTGAAAATATTTTGAGTTTTCTAAATATTTTTAATGTCTGGCTTAGAAGAAATATGTATTTTCATATTCTGCTTTGACACTCAATCTGTAATATGTTGTTCTTAGTTGAAGTATGTGAGGAAACTCTAGCCTCATACATATAGTTTCATATATGGTTGGGAAAGGAAGAGTGTTTCAATAACCTTTTCAGATAATTATGGATATTCTTCTGTAGTACCACACCCAAACTTGACAAGTGGTATGCTTTTAAATGTTAGCTGCAATGTGAAATCTGAAATTATGTCAGTGAACCTCCATACTCTGTTACACTACCATCCATTGATTACTTGTGCACTTTGAAGGGATTTTTTACTCAGAGATCATTTTGTAATGTCAGGCATTGGTAATATAGAAAATACTGGTTCAGTGAGTTTGCAGACCTTCCAAAGGTTGATAAATCATTTTACATTATCCAAAAAATTGAGTCATTAATATCATTACCAGTTTTTTAAGGTTTTAAGTATGAGGAAAGGGTCAAGCTCAGAATATTTCTTCAAAATTCTGCTTTTGTTAAAATTGTATTTTATCTTTGGCAAGAAATGTTGTCAATTATTTTCTTTTGTGTATATGGATCAGGTAGTTCAACTCTCAATTCAGTCGCACAACTGATTTTCCTCAAGACAACCATCTTACCTTCATACATAGCAGAAGTACTTTTGCACATTTTGTATTTCATCCAAGAGAATATTAAAAACACGTGCTCAGGGTTAAGTTTTAATAAAATTTATTATTATTTTTGCTGCTTCGGTAGAATATTCTTAAGTGAAAGAGCATTTTTTGTTTTATTACAAGTGTGTTTCAGTGAAGAAAATGACTTCTATTACAGTTCAGTGTTCTCCCTTGTTTTGTGTTAAACAATTTTACCCACCCTTTCTTTTGCACATTAGTGCAATTGCTAACACAATAAAAATGCAAATAATGTCTTAGTATTATTATGAAAATAGTTCTCACCTGTGACCTCCTTGAAAAGTTCTCTGAAACCCTCAGAGATTAGAAGACCATACTTTGTGAAGCTAATTCCATATATTATATATGTGTATGAAATGTACATATATTACACACATATAAATATATGTTATATATACCAGTTATATCAGGAATCTTACTTCCCTTTATCATGTTGTTCTGCCATCTACTAGGGCACGATCACTACTTGGTCACAGCTGGGATTCTATAGTTTCTAGCTGGTGCCAAGGGGCAATGAAGCACAGAGGAGGTATGCCCATTGTCTTAAGGCCCAAGCCGGGATGTAATGTAACCCAGAACTGAAGTTTTAGATAATATCGACCTTGTAAGAAAGGGATAGAAAAAGCCACAGAAACGAGAGGACATGCTAGAGTTATTGTCTCATTGAAAGGAAGATATAGAGAGTGATAAGTTTGAGAAACATTATGTTTGAATCTAGGGTTGAAGACAGTCTCTGAAAATGAAATAGAACATAATAATGTTTAAACAATTAGAAAAAATTTATTCTCTTAATTAGAAAGCAATAAAGGAGAAAAATAAAACAAAAGTTTGGGAAATAAAATATGTGAAATGAGATAGTAGTCATATAATAGTGATTGCAATAAATGTAATACATTTAATGGGCTCAGCTCAATAATTTAAAAACTAGAGAGCCTTAGTTTGGACTGAAAATCTCAAAAAATATCATTCAATGTCCAAAAGAATTTAAAACAAAATGATTGAGAAACTGAAATAAAAAGGTAGAATAACAAAAAATAACGAGTGTTAACCAAAAGAAGATGGGGTGCTAGCCATCTTAAAATGTGATAAAATATCAAAAACAATTACAAAGACAATGAAAGAAGTCACATTGCAATAAAAGAAATAGTAAAGTAAGAAGATATAATAGCTATGAATATTGACATCTGTCACTCTACAAAATATGTAAAGCAACTATTGTGGGAAGAAACAGATGAATCAACTGTTATAGTTTAGAGTTTTAACACAAACCTCTTGGAGTGAGGTAGGAAAAAATAGCTGAGATATAGAAGCCCTGCACAATGCAATTAATATGCTCAAATGATTACACAGAGAACTCTTAGCAACACTGAAATACACATTTTTGTGCATTCATAGAATATTTACAAAACTTGACCATGTACAAAGGAAGCCTCAATATATCCCAAAGAATAAGTGATGATGCATAAAATGAGCACAAGAACTAAGAGTTAAATGTTTAGAATGTGTGAAGCACAGTTGTAAGTAATTTGAATCCTCAGAGAAACCTATCCTATGAGGCTCAGTTGGTTAAGCGTCTGCCTTTCGCTCAGGTCATGATCTCAGGGTCCTGGGATTGAGCCTGTCCTTGGGCTCCCTGCCCACTTCTCCCTTTCCTCCCTGCTCATGCTCTCTCTTGCTCTCTCTGTCTCTCAGATAAGTAAATGAAATCTTAAAAAATTTTTATTATTTCCATTTACAACACAAAAGCTAAGTAACTTGTCCAATTCATTCAATTATGCAAATGCTCTTAATCATTATGTTGTACTAATAAGCTTATGCTAATGAATTTGATAATCTGGATAAAATGAAGACATTTCTGGAAAAAATTAAAATGCAAAAATTGGTACAAGAAGAAATAGAGAACCAGTAGGTATTAAAGAGAAGTAAATGGTAATCAGTGTCATACAGTCTGTATTCTTCCACTATTAATATATAAGCTTGAGGTTAAAAATAAAATCATAAGGGAAATTGAAAAATATTTAAAACTAAAGAAAATTTAAAGGATGTCAGGGCGCCTGGGTGGCTCAGTGGGTTAAAGCCTCTGTCTTCAGCTAGGGTCATGATCCCAGGGTCCTGGAATTGAGCCCCACATGAGTTTTCTCTGCTCAGCCGGAAGCCTGCTTCCTCCTCTCTCTCTGCCTGCCTCTTTGCCTACTTGTGATCTCTGTCTGTCAAATAAATAAATAAAATCTTTAAAAAAATTTAAAGGCTGTCAATGAATGGATAAAGAAGATGTGGTACATATATACAACAGAATATTACTCAGCCACCGAAAAGAATGAAATGTTGCCATTTGCACTGATGTGGATGGAACTAGAGGGTATTATGCTGAGTGAAATAAGTCAGTTGGAGAAAGACAATACTATATGATTTCACTCATGTGGAAATTAAGAAACAAAACAGATGAACATGGGGGAAGGGAAGGAAAAATAAAATAAGATGAAATCAAAGAGGTAGATAAACCATAAGAGATTCTTAACTCTAGGAAACAGTTGCTGGAGGGGAGTTGGGGGGGCCAATGGAGTACCTGGGTGATGAGCATTAAGAAAGGTACCTGATGAACTGAGCACTGGGTGTTTTATGCAACTAAACTCAACCTCTGAAACTAATAATACTGTATGTTAATTAACTGATTTTAAATTAAAAAGATAACCACCATTAACAGTTAAAAAAAAGACTGTCAAAATCTGTGGCACATAGCTAACGTAATTTATATAGGGAAATGTGTAGCTTTAAAATATGGATTAGAGCATAAGAAATGGGAAAAAATGTACCAAGCTTTCAACTTAAAAATTTGGAAAGGGAGTGCCTGGGTGGTTTAGTCAGTTAAGCATCTGCCTTCAACTCAGGTCATGATCCTAGGGTCCTGGGATCAAGTCCTGCTTTGGGTTCCTTGTTCAGCAGGTTTCCAGCTTCTCCCTCTGCACTTTTCCCTGCTCATGCTCAAGTGCGCTCTCTCTCTCTCTCTATCTCTGTCTCAAAAATAAATAAATAAATAATCTTAAAAAGATTAAAGTTTGGGAAGAAAGAGCAAAGCAAAAATCCTGAGCACAGAAAGAAGAAAAAATGTGTATTTGATTGGGGAAGCATTACAACAGAATGAGATGAAATAATTGTGGGAGAAGCAGGGGGGATAAAAGTCTAAAAGGGAAAGAATGGAGGATCAGAGAGAAATCTAACCAGGGGCCACACAGAAGAGCTGGTGAAGTCTCTGGAAGGCCGTTGCTTGCATCTAGTGGTGGACCTTGTTGTGAGGACTAAATGAATTGTGATAGTAAAAAGTGCTTTGGGCAGGACCTGGCACAAAAAAACATGTGGTACTCTTATTCTGCATATAATAACAATAATCAATCAGAAACAGAGTTGGGAAAATACGTTATTGTAACAATGCCATTATAGTCAAGATTAGAAAATAGCTAGGAATAAATTTAACAAGAAAGCTACTTATGAGTAAAATCACAGAATTTTATTCAAGAATATAAATTACAATTTTAACCAGGTACCTGCTAACTTTTCTGTAAAGACCAAATAGTAAATATTTTGGGCTTTGTGGCATGTATGGTCTCCATAGCAACTATTCAGCTTGGCCACTGCTCAACTCCAGTTGTAGCATTATGACAGCTATTGACAAGATAGAAATGATGGGCGTGGCTAGATTTGGCCAATGGGCCATAGTTTGCTGACCCCTGACTTTAAAAAATGGAATTACCTACCATATGCTTGGGTGAAAAAATTTAACAAGGGCAAATGTCAATTTCTCCAAAGTAATGAAGAAAAAGAGGTATTATGTAAAGATAATTGCACTAGAGCAACTGAAGAGAAAGCCCAGAAATAGTTTTTCTTTCTCTCCCTCCCCTGTCCTCTATTACTCTCTCTCCTTACCTATTCAGCAGAAAAATGTCAAATGTATTTAGATTTGGGATGAGAACTTTTCAATCAAGATAGAAAACCTGTAAGTCATAAAAGGGAAGACTGATTTTTGATTACATAACAATTATGAATGTTTACATAGTAAGAGATATCCTACGCATGATACAAAGTAGACAGAATTGCACCCTCTGCAATGCGTGTGAGAAATAATATTTAAATGTACAAAATTTATACACTGCTACTAAAAAGGTAAAAACACAATAATGGGAAAAAGCAATTCAAAGAAATGCAAATTGAAAGGGTTCGTTAAAATATGAACATATGCTTTGCCTCAGCAGGAGGAACATCTCCCCTAAAAGATTGGTAACCCAAGGATGTATTGGGTTATATTGCAGCAGTCTTTGTGATAGAGGGAAAGGCAGAAACAGAGCAAATGTTTATCAATCTAAGAATGGCTGAGTATACTGTAATACATCCAGACTATAAATATTACATGGAAATTAAAAAGAATGCGTTAGAGTTTCTGGTTTAACTGAGTGATTTCTAAATGTACAGAGAAAATCAACTAGATAGATATAGATATAGATATAGATATAGATAGATATAGTCTCCTTTTTTAAATAAGTAATGAGCCTCCCCAAATCTTATGTGCCTAAGTGTATACATCTATATATAAATTATATGAGCACAAAAGACTAAAAAGTATTGATTGGGGATACAGGGGAGCTGGAAAGAAGCAAGGCACATGCACACACACAGTCTGTAAGGAAAAAAGTGCTCATAATTTAAAAAATCTCACTTATGTAAAATTTTATTTATATATCCAGAGGTGGCATTAAAAATATTTAACAACCGGTATGGCACAGGTACAGACCAATCAGAACAGATGCTGGCTGGTACATTGTACGGGTGTGTGTTCACTGAATATTGGCTCTGTTACTTCCCTACATACTCATGCCTTTATTTCTGTGGGATAGATTCCTAGGAGTTGGATTGCTGGGTCAAAGGGTATGTGTATTTCTAATTTTAAAAGAAATTGCCAGATTGCTGTCCAAAAAAGACTGTAGCAATTCACTTTTCTTCTAGCGGTTTATGTAAGAGTGCTTTTTCCCCACATCCCAACAGCAGTGGAGAACATATCAATCACTGAGCAGGGAAATATTCTAAGATAGGCAAGTATTCTGTCTCTCAGCTGGAAGCCTCAGCTGTTGAAAAGAGTGAAAGGAGCTTGTGGTTTTAAAGAAGGTCTCTGACATGCTAATCTTAAACTCTGAATACTATGTGCTCAAGGTAGAATGCCTACCAGCTGCTCCTGTCTTCCCTCATGTTAATCCTCACCAACTCCAATTTAGGCCTGTCCCTTCTTCCTAACCTGAGGTGATAATTTTATTGCAGCGGATGTTCCTATCTTTGAGATATGTAGAACCATTTAAAGCTTTTATCACTAACCCCAGAGGATTTGGTTGCCTCAGCAAATGGACACCATAATAACGAACTACTATTTTTAATAAACTAAAGTTCAAACCAGAAAACTCAAATGACAAGGGCTTTGCTGTAGGGAATGCAGACTCATGGTGTTTCATAAACTTGTGTGGAAAAGATAAAGAAGTGAATAGTTACTCCTTGTGGGATATAAATATTATTCTTTGGTTAGGGTGTTTAGCCCACTGGGTGTACAAAACGCTTAAAGAGAGAGAAAGGAGGTAAATATGACTGAATTCACAGCATAGTTGATAAGATGGATGGATAATGACATTATTTATAAAGAATTAATGTGCAGAAGTGCTTTGAAAAAAAGGAACATTAAATTCAGCTTTGAAGATTGAGTTTCCTTTACTAACATTTATTGAGAGGCTACTATATTCTGGTTGTTGAGGGTCCAGAGATAAATGATACCCTAAGCCCCAAAGATACTCTATGTCTATCTAGATCCATAAATGGGCAATTAAAGTGTGTGGTGTATATTTTAGTTAAGGTAAAATTCTAAGGCAACATAGGAGAAGAGAAAAAAGACACCTAGTCCTAAGTAAGGGACCCTGGGAGTCTTACTGGTAATGGTGATACCGGAGGAGTTTATACTGGGAATAGTGTGAGTCCAGTGAAATATAAGGGAAGGGCATTCCAGATGAAATGAAAGCGTTTACAAAGGCACAAAGGGTGACTGGAACAGGTGTAGGAAAATACAGGTGGTTAGGTATTGCTGGAATGTGAGCGAACATAGGGCAGTGGTAAGAAACAAATTGGAGAGCAGGATCATGAAAGGCCTTCTAATCCATGCTGAAGAATTGGGGTTTACTCTGTAGTTGGCAATGAGTGAATCATTGATAAAGGAGGTGAGTGATGACCAAATTTGTATTCAAAATTGATCATGGACCTCTGTAGAGAAGGCAGATTTGAGGAGAGGTGGTGGGACTGGAGTCAGGAGACCCCATCAGGAGGGGCTGCAAGCACCTTAGAAAGATCCTAAGGCCACAGGGACCCAGGTGTTGGTATGACACCTCTGGTTGTCCCAGACAACCCACCCACCATTCTGCCTATCTCCTCTCATTTCCCATTCATATTTCTATCTAGCAACGCCTATCTTAGTCATATTGGAGCAAGCAATCAATTTGATATCAAATGATGAATAAGCCACAGGCTTATTTTAGAACCACTTTTAATTCTAAATTGGAAGCATTTCAAGTAAGGTTACTTAGTTAAAAACATAACTTTTGGCTATGTGAGAGTGTCATTTACACTTCATAGCTGGCCACCTGCTCTGCCTGCTTATAAAACCAGCCTTGTGCAACATACAGCATGGTCAGAGGTGAACGAGTGGAAATGTTTCCCTCCACCTTTGACAGGGTCTCTATTACAGGGTCTCTGGTTACAGAAACCTAAAGCAACCCTGGCAACTTAAGCAAAAGTGAAGTTGGGCATTTAAAGAGGGCATGTGATATGATGAGCACTGGGTGATATGCTCAACTAAAGAATCATTGAACATTGTATCAAAAAACTAATGATGGAGTGCCTGGGTGGCTCAGTGGGTTAAGCCTCTGCGTTCAGCTCAGGTCATGATCTCAGGGTCCTGGGATCGAGTCCTGCATCGGGCTCTCTGCTCAGCAGAGAGAGGGGCTGTTTCTCCCTCATCTCTCTTTGCCTGCCTCTCTGCCTACTTGTGATCTCTGTCAAATAAATAAATAAAATCTTAAAAAAAAACTAATGATGTACTATACCTTGGCTAATTGAATTAAAAAGTTAAGTTTGGGATGAAACAAGGGTGAGTTTCTTGGAAGCATATTTGAGATTTCACAGGAGTAAAGGAAAAAGGAAGCAGCCAGGTTGGGAAAACAAAGTGGTTCCAGGGGTACTTGAGTCAGGAATCGATGTGTCCCTCTGGGACATGGCCTTAGAGGGGACTTGGCTCTGATTTAGAGTCCATAAAGCTCTTGACTGACATAGTTTGTTTCATGTACTCATCCCCTGGTGAGGGCAGGATGGGGGTGAGGGGTGCCATGGTTCATTCCCAGAAAAGTGGTGTCTGTCCCCAGAAGAAAAGGAAAGGAATGCTCAGCAGGCAAATACAACAGATATCCACTATAGCATTGCCTTGCTAATTTGTGAATTGAATGGACTAGGAGATTCTAAACCTTCTTCCTCTTCAGTTTGGACTTTAGGAATCAAATATGGCAAGGTGCCCTTGTATGCTTTTATAAGTCCATAGATACCTCTTATCAATTCTTCCCCTAGAGAGACAGCTTCAGTTTTAGGTGTGTGGCCAGATAGGATCTGAATAGAACTACCAGTGTTTGCCTGCTGGATATTTCCAATTGGCTTATAGCAATGGAAAGACTAGTGTTTAAAAAATAGAGCTATAAAGGAAATCTTCATAAAATTTTTAGAAAGATACAAGTTTCATAGCTTCCCTGTAGCAGAAGGCTATTCCAGAAGATTGGCTTTGTTTAAAATATGTGGAATCTTTAGTTTTAGGGACTTCTACTAGCCTTTCCATTTTAAGACCAAGAATGTGCACTTTTAAGATAGTTAAAAATACAGTGTTTCCATCTCTGACCAGACAAAATGTTGGCCAAAAAGTTAATTACAGCAGAAGTTGCTTAATTATTCCACGTGTTAGTGGTGTGGCACCTGCCCTAAAGACATGTCCAGAGACCCTCTAACAGTGTTCTTCGTGAGCTCCAGGAACCCTGGGTCTCTGGCTTACAAGGCCTTGGCAGAAGCCTTCACTTGCCTTTTTACAGTAATAACAGATGGTTGGCACCAATTGATGTTTGCCTCTATAAGTTTCTTTCTACTCAAGACCATAACATGCTTTCAGGCTGCATTCTGGCTTCATTGTGTAACTTTTTCTTCTTCATTAAAGATGGGCAGAATCTCAGTGATTTGAGTTCTGGATTTGATTTGGGAAGTAAGTTTCAAGGAAGAATGGAGTCTGTGCCTTTGATTTCTAATCTTTCCTTTTACTTCTATGTGACTCAAACCAAAATTATAGCCTTCTATTATTTTCCCCTTGAATGATTTTTGACCTGCTTCTAACAAATAGGGAAAATAAATTAACCAGCATGAGAAAACTAGTGTCAGCATTAGAAAACCATGTGTAAGAGCAAATGGAAAACCAACATCCACAACTCATAAAAATTAATGGCAGAGTGTGGCACACAGCTGCCCACTGATGAGAAGAAAGCTATATTGTGAATTGGTGAGGAATTAACTACTGTAAGAGGAGAAGTAGAGTAATAGTGATTTGAGCTGGTAACATCAGTGGGGAGGATGGCAGGGAAAGAAAGAAATATTTAGGCATTTGCCTGAGCGTCAGTGGTTTTTCCTGTTACATAGGTATTTTTCACCATGGAAATACTCATTCACGGATGATTGCAGTTGTTATGACAATAGATGTCGGTGAGATAGGAAAACTGGAGTGTTCTAATGAAAAGAAGATTTAAATTTGAGACATCTTGAAGTGCTCTAAGAGGATCTCATTATAGACACTTGGACAGGAAATCAGAATTTTATTCAATTATGAACACTGGGCAGATTTAAATGATGCAAGTCAAAGGTGAAAAAAGCGACACAAGGAAAGGTGAAAAAAAGCTTCTTCTCAGACACAGCATATCACTTCTTCTCATATTCATTGGCCAAACAAGTCATGTGGCCAAATGGATCATCAGTGGGAGGGAAGTACGCTCTTCCTATGAGGAGGGCTTCGTAAAGAAATGCAGCAAGTATTTTGAACAAATAATTCAATCAATCATATTACTAACACAATTTGTTTAGTTATCATATATTTTCAGTTTATTTCTTCATTTTAATTTTTTTCCAGCTTTACTGAGATATACTTGATATATGCCATCGTGTAAGTTTAAGGCCTACAATGTGATGATTTCTCTATAGATTGTAAAATGTTTATTGCAGTAAGATTAGATAACACATCCTTTACCTCTAACAATTACTGTTTTGTTTTTTTGTTATGGTGAGAAAATTATAGTTCTACTCATAGCAACTTTCGAGTATACAATCCAGTATTATTAATTATAGACATCATGTTGTACCTTAGATCTCTAAAACTTACTCATTTTACAACTGAGAGTTTGTACTCTGATAAATATTTCCCTAATTCCCTTGCCCCTGGCAACCATCATTCTATTCCATTTCTGAGTTCAGTGAACTCTACACATGAGAGTATACAGTATTCCTCTTTCTGACTTATTCCAGTTAAATAAATGAGGGATGGCTATCAAAATCTAGCCACATTGTTTCATGGCAGGATTTTCTACTTTTTAATGGCTTAATAATATTCCACTCTGTCTGTGAATACATGTGTGTGTTTCACATCTTCTTTGTCGATTTATCCACTGATGGACTCTTAGGTTATTTTCATGTGTTAGCTAGGGTGTATAATGTTTCAATGAACATGACAGTATAGATATCTCTTTGAGGTCTTATTTTCATTTCCTTTGGATATACTCAGAAGTGTGATTCCTGGAACATATGGGAGTTCTCTTTGTAATTTTTGGAGGAAACTTCATACTGTTTTCCATAGTGGCTTTATCAATTTACATTTTGACCAACAGTATACAGGAGTTCTCTTTTTCTCTACATCTTAACAGGGTTTTTGTTTGTTTTATTAGTTTTTTGGTGGAGTCGTTAGGATTTGGTATAAACAAGGTCATTCATAAACAGACAATTTGACTTCTTCCTTTTTGACTTGGATGGCTTTTATTTCTTTTTTCTTGTCTAACTGTTCTATCTAGGATTTACAGTACCGTGTTGAATAGGAATGGTGAGAGTGAGTACTCTTGTCTTTGTTCCTGATCAAAAAAGGGAAAACTTTCAAACTTTCACCATTGAGTACAAAGTTAGCTGTGGACTTGCCACATATGGCCCTTAGTATGTTGAGGTGTGTTCCATCAATACCCCATTTCTTGAGAGCTTTTATCATGAAAGGATTTTTAATTTTGTCAAATGACTTTTCTACATCTATTAAGAATATCATGACATTTTTTTTCATTGTGTTAAGGTACTATATACATTTATTGATTTGCATATATTGAACCATTCTTGAATCCCAAGGATAAATCTCACTAGATCATGATAAATGATCCTTTTAATGTGCTTTTGAATTCAATTTGTTGGTATTTTGTTGACAATTTTTGATAGAGATATTGTCCTGCAGTTTTCTTTTCTGGTAGTATCCATATCTGGCTTTGGCATCTGGATAATTCTGCATTGTAAAGTGAGTTGGGGAGTCTTCCCTCCTCTTCAGTTTTGGGACAAGTTTGAAAAGAATTAGCATTTTTTTTTTCAGTATTGTATAGAATTCGTCTGTGAAGCCAACTGGTCCTGGGCCTGCCTTTGTTGGGAGCTTTTGATTATTGATTCAATCTCTTTACTCATTATTAGTCTGTTCAGATTTTCTATTTCTTCATGATTCAGCCTGGCTATGGTGTATGTGTCTAGGAATTTATCTTCATGTCAAATTAGGGTGATAAAGGCTAGGGTCTCCTACTTCACCATCTTGGTTATGTTTAGCAAACTCTTCACTTCATCCAAGTTTTCAAATTTATTAAAATAAAGATTTTCACACTATTTCAGTTTTGACTGCATATCTAAAATTTTGACTGCATATCTACTATGTTCCCCCAATTTGATTTGTGACTTCTGATTTTTCCATGATTAATTTTTCCAGAATTTTACCTATTGACTTTTCAAATTAAGGCACTTTATATGGTTCCTATCTATTGATACTTCTGATTTCTTTTTTAAAATTTTTAAAATTTATTTAATTTCTTTTCAGTGTAACAGAATTCATTGTTTATGCACCATGCCCAGTGCTCCATGCAATACATGCCCTCCATAAAACCCACCACCTGGCTCCCACAACCTCCCACCCCCCGCTCCTTCAAAACCCTCAGAATGTTTTTCAGAGTCCATAGTCTCTCGTGGTTCAACTCCCCTTCCAATTTTCCTCAATTCCCTTCTCCTCTCCATCTCCCTGTGTCCTCCATGTTATTTGTTATGCTCCACAAATAAGTGAAACCATATAATTGACTCTCTCTGCTTGACTTATTTCACTCAGCATAATCTCTTCCAGTCCTGTCTATGTTAATATAAAAGTTGGGTATTCATCCTTTCTGATGGAGGCATAATACTCCATAGTGTATATGGACCACATCTTCCTTATCCATTCATCTGTTGAAGGGCATTTTGGTTCTCTCCACAGTTTGGTGACTGTGGCCATTGCCGCTATGAACATTGGGGTGCAGGTGGCCCTCCTTTTCACTACATCTGTATCTTTGGGGTAAATGCCCAGTAGTGCTATTGCAGGGTCAGAGGGAAGCTCTATTTTTAATTTCTTAAGGAATCTCCACACTGTTTTCCAAAGTGGCTGCACCAACTTGCATTCCCACCAACGGTGTAAGAGGGTTTCCCTTTCTCTGCATCCTCTCCAACACACGTTGTTTCCTGTCTTGCTAATTTTGGCCATTCTAACTGGTGTAAGGTGGTATCTCAATGTGGTTTTGATTTGAATCGCCCTGATGGCTAGTGATGATGAACATTTTTTCATGTGTCTGATAGCCATTTGTATGTCTTCATTGGAGAAGTGGCTGTTCATGTCTTCTGCCCATTTTTTGACATGATTATCTGTTTTGCATGTGTTGAGTTTGAGAAGTTCTTTATAGATCCTGGATATCAGCCTTTTGTCTGTACTGTCATTTGCAAATATCTTCCCTCATTCCGTGGGTTGCCTCTTTGTTTTGTTGATTGTTTTCTTTGCTGTATAGAAGGTTTGATCTTGATGAAGTCCCAAAAGTTCATTTTCGCTTTTGTTTTCTTTGCCCTTGGAGACATATCCTGAAAGGAATTGCTGTGGCTGATATCGAAGAGGTTACTGCGTATGTCCTCCTCTAGGATTCTGATGGATTCCTGTCTCACGTTGAGGTCTTTTATCCATTTCGAGTTGATCTTTGTGTATGGTGTAAGAGAATGGTCGAGTTTCATTCTTCTACATATAGCTGTCCAATTTTCCCAGCACCATTTATTGAAGAGACTGTCTTTTTTCCACTGTATATTTTTTCCTGCATTGTCGAAGATTATTTGACCATAGAGTTCAGGGTTCATATCTGGGCTCTCTCCTCTGTTCCACTGGTCTATGTGTCTGTTTTTATGCCAGTACCATGCTGTCTTGGTGATTACAGCTTGTAGTAAAGCTTGAAATCAGGCAACGTGATGCCGCCAGTTTTGTTTTTCTTTTTCAACATTTCCTTAGCAATTCAGGGTCTCTTCTGATTCCATACAAATTTTAGGACTATTTGCACCAGCTCTTTGAAAAATACCCGTGGAATTTTGTTCAGCATGGCATTAAAAGTATAGATTGCTCTAGGCAGTATAGACATTTTAACAATGTTTATTCTTCTGATCCAAGAGCATGGAATGATCTTCCATCTTTTTGTGTCTTCTTTGATTTCTTTCATGAGTGTTCTGTAGTTCTTTGAGTACAGATCTTTTACCTCTTTGGTTAGGTTTATTCCCAGGTATCTTATGGTTCTTGGTGCTACAGTAAGTGGAATCGATTCCCTAATTTCCCTTTCTGTGTTTTCATTGTTAGTGTATAAGAAAGCAACTCATTTCTGTACATTGACTTTGTATCCTGCCACATTACTGAATTGTTGTATGAGTTCTAGTAGTTTGGGGGTGGAGTCTTTTGGGTTTTCCATAGCATAGAAGTCATTGGCAATGACTTCTTCATTGCCAATTTGGGTACCTTTTATTTCTCTTTGTTGTCTGATTGCTGTTGCTAGGACTTCTAATACTATATGGAATATGAGTGGTGAGAGTCCGCATCCTTGTTGTGTTCTTGATCTCAGTGGGAAGGCTGTGAGCTTTTCCCTATTGAGGATGATATTTGCTGTGGGTTTTTCATAGATAGATTTTATGAAGTTCAGGACTGTTCCCTCTATCCCTATACTTTGAAGTGTTTTTTTTTCTTCTTTTTTCAGTGTTTTTTTTTTTTATTTAAACATATAATCTAACCCCACCACCCTCTCCCAACCCCTCTCCCGCCCCCACCCCCCTCAGTTTGTTTTATGACATTAAGAGTCTCTTTTGGTTTGTCTCCCTCCTGATCCCATCTTGTTTCATTTTTTCTTTTCCTACCCCCTTAGCCCCCACCCCCGTTGCATCTCCACTTCCTCATATCAGGGAGATCATATGTTAGTTGTCTTTCTCCGATTGACTTATTTCGCTAAGCATAATACCCTCTAGTTCCAACAATGTCGTCACAAATGGTAAGATTTCATTTCTTTTGATGGCTGCATAGTATTCCATTGTATATATATACCACTTCTTCTTTATCCATTCATCTGTGGATGGACATCTAGGTTCTTTCCATAACTTGGCTATTGTGGACATTGCTGCTATAAACATTCGGGTACACGTGCCCCTTCGGATCACTATGTTTGTATATTTAGGGTAAATACCCAGTAGTGCAATTGCTGGGTCATAAGGTGGCTCTATTTTCAATTTTTTGAGGAACCTCCATGCTGTTTTCCAGAGTGGTTGCACCAGCTTGCATTCCCACCAACAGTGTAAGAGGGTTCCCCTTTCTCCACATCCTCTCCAGCATCTGTCATTTCCTGACTTGTTCATTTTAGCCATTCTGACTGGTATGAGGTGGTATCTCATTGTGGTTTTGATTTGTATTTCCCTGATGCCTAGTGATGTGGAGCACTTTTTCATGTGTCTGTTGGCCATCTGGATGTCTTCTGAAGACTGGGGCCCCGAGCTCTCAGCTCCTCCAAGCCAGAGATTGGGAGGCCGCCATTTTCATTCCCGTCCTCCGGAACTCTACGGAAAGTGTTCAGGGAACAAAAGCTCCCTTTGCTGTTCTCCTTGTTAAGTAAACTTGGTCTTTGCTGGATTTCTTGTTGATCTTCTGGGGGAGGGGCCTGTTGTAGTGATTTTCAAGTGTCTCTGCCCCAGGCAGAATTGCACCGCCCTTACCAGGGGCTGGGGTAAGTAATCCTCTCAGGTTCACTTTCGGGGGCTTTTGTTCCCTGAACGCTTTCCACAGAGTTCCGGAGGACGGGAATGAAAATGGTGGCCTCCCAATCTCTGGCCTGGGGGAGCCGAGAGCTCGGGGCCCCAGTCTTCAGTGCACCTTCAGAGAAAAGCGCTTAATCACTCCCATCTCCCCAGCCTCCAGCCGCGCTTGGAGAAAATCGTGCGCAATCAGTCCCGTCTCACTGGCCTCTGGCTGCGCTCCGAGGTCACCCAGCCTGTGACCAAGCGTCTCTGTCTCTGGCACAGAGTCCTACCTGGAGTCTCTGAACCCTGCAGATCCCTGGGCTCTTCCAGGTCGGAGTCTCCCCGGATCTTGTGGGGACCCCATGCACAGAGCCGTGGCCCCTCTCACAGGTTACAGTTCTAGGTAACCCCAAGTTGAGAGTTCACTCCTCGGCTCTGTCTCTGCAGCCGGCTTCCCCGTTGTAATACCTATGAGCTCTGCGACACTCAGAGACCCCCGATCCTTCTGTGACCCTGCAGGATCTGAGTCCACGCTGTCCCCGTGAGGTCTTCACCCTAGTTTAGCCTCTGGAGCGATGTCCCTCCATGGAGCAGACTTTTAAAAGTACTGATTTTGTGCTCCATTGTTCTGCCGCTTGCTGGGAGCTGGCCCCTCCCCCCAGGGTCTATCTCTCCGTCGCGTTGGATTCACTTCTCCTCTGGTCCTACCTTTCAGAAAGTGGTCGACTTTCTGTTTCTAGGATTGTTGGTCTTCTTCTCTTTGATCTCCTATTGGATTCGTAGGTGTTCAGAATGGTTTGATAGGCTATCTAGCTGATCTCCTGCTGCCTGATGTCGTCTCAGCCTGCTACTTCTCCACCATCTTGACTCCTCCCCCCTGTTAGAAGTTATTTTGTGAAAGATGATCTCAGTGGTTGGCCTGGGAAAATACTTTGTGAGATTTCCAGGCAGTTGATGTTAAGCTTCCTCCATTTAAGGATATTTATAGAAAGATAGACCCATTACCATGTCAGTATTTCATATTGCTGCATATCTCTGTTTGGTATGCTTTTCTTGATGACAGTCATATTAAGAACTGATATATGCTGAAAGATCCTTTGAATACATATTTAATTCTTGCCACATGAGGTGCTTTCACTCTTTTAACATCATGCAAGCTTGATGGCATCACTGCTATGTGTTATTGTTGCTTTTCATTCAAGTCTGTATTAGGGAACTGTGTTCTGTCATAATAGGGATCCTCTTAGCACTGACACATTGTATTCTTTGGCATAATTGGTTATCTGATGAACAATTTTTCTGTAATTAATATCTGAAATACCATAGGTGAAAAACCTGTTGCCTTTTTCATAGTAATCCTTAATTGGACCATTCTTCACTTTTTTTTTTTTAAGAGAGAGAGACTATGATGTGGGGGAAGTACAGAGGGAGAGGAAAAGAGAGAATCTCAACTAGGCTCCACACTCTGCATGAAACTCAAGTGAGGCTTGATCTCATGACCCAGAGATTATGACCTGAGCTGAAATCAAAAGTTGGACACTTCACTGACTGTACCACCAGGCACCCCTCATTCTTTGCTTTTTGAGCAAAAATGTTTCTGCAATACTGAAGGTGAGAATTGCAAATACCATGTGAGCTGTAGGAATCATTAAACACGGGTTCTATCTTGTACATATACATCTATTGAGCACTCTTCTGAGATTTCTGTACAAAACTCCTCTAGATGACATTCATTTTTCTTCTTCCTGTAAATGTATTCAATATGGAGAAAACTTCACTTCTTACAGTGAAGTCCCAAGGTACAATTTAGGTCATGTTTTCTTTTAAAATCTAATAGTATGTATCTTTTTCACTTTCTTTTGTGGAGCCAGTCATACTCCTCCCTTTTCCCCACCAATCTGTTACCACATTGCTCTTGTAGAACACTGACCAAGGGCATGTCACTGAAATATTCCAAACCACTGGATACCGAGTCAAAACAGTCATCACAACAATAGGATGAGTCTGATCCACCTATAATACACTTCTCCAAGTTACATGGTATGGTATTACTTATTATCCCTCCTGCCAAAGGAATGACCTATTTCATGAACAACCAAAACAGCCTCTATGACCAAATTCAGTACCCCCTGAGAAGTTGCAGTTGCTAAAAAAAGATTTCACCCTCAGAGTCCGTATTGGTTAACCCATATTGGTTAATCTCATAAACATGATATGCAAAAAATGTGTGAGGTCGTAATGACCCTTAGGAAGACAGTGTTTCATTTGCCAGTTTTGAAATGCTGTGAAAATTAGTTATTTTGTGTTAACATTTATTGGATTTGATTTTGTCTGTATTTCTATAGCAGCCAATGGAAGTAACAGCATTCAGTGGCTCATATAATGCATCCAAAAGTAAGTAATACTCAATGTTTCTTGCACACTCTGATGCATTGTAACCTGTGTTTGTACTTAACTATCCATCCCTACCCCCAGCCCTAAACACTTTATAATACTCATGTTCTTAAAATCAGGAGTTGCATCCTTAATCTCTTCAAAGAACTTTCAGGTCTAGCTGTCTACATCCTTATCAGTTAAGACACCAGCATCATTATAAGTTGGAACTCATCTTAGGGCAAAGGCAAAATAGGGGAAGCTGCCTCTGAGATCCTTGAAGCAGATGTGGAAAGCATCCACAGATTTCAGGTTACTTGCCAGAAGAAAGCTGCAGATTTTTGAGGTGACCCTTGCCTGGATCAGGGAAGGTACTCTGTGATAGGTGTGCTAGGTAGGTAGGAGGTAAGCAGCTGGTGGGGTAGGAATACAGGGTCTGTCCTCTTACAGGGGTGGTAGTGAGAGAGGTGTTCTTTCAGGCAGGGCCTGGAGAAGCGCTTCAGCAGAAGGGTTGGAAAGGTGCCAGATTTCTTTTGCTGCTCCATCCCTGCAGTTGAGAAGAAAGGCCAGAGCCCATCTTTCATGGCACTTTTATTCTGCAGTTGGAGGGAGAGATTAACTATCTGCAAAGTTACTTATTTTAGTCAAGAAGACTCATGAGGTGCTGGAAACACATGGAGGGGTTTAACACAGTGAGGAAAGGGCTGGATGATAATTAAGGAGGCAGGCCTGAGGAGATAACACTGGAGCTGAGCTCTGCAGGGTGTGTAGGAATTAAGAGAGCAGAAAAAACTTTCATGTGAATTAGTGAGAATTTGGTCTACTTGATACACACATATAATTGTTTTGTCATTTTCAGAAGATTGAAATCTTCTTTGCTACCTTCACTTTACTCTTGTTACTTCCTTTTTTTTTTTAACCATAATCAAGAAAATTTCATAGCTTCTTTGGATCAGGTAGGATGGAACCTAAATAATCATTTGAATTTAGATTTAAAGTGTGAATCTAAAATAATGTTTTTATGAACCCTGACAAAATGTTGGGTCCATAATCAAAGGAGCAAGACTGATACAAAGCGAAGGTCAAGCAAAGCTTTATTTTGCGCCAAGCATCAAGAATCAAACTGACCGGCCAGGGCCATCTCTTACAAAGAGGCGACCCCTCTCTGCCTTACAGACTAGCTTTTAAGGGCAAAGGCCATGTGGTTGGGCCTAGCCACGCACAGGTGGCCAATGATACAGAGAAAACTGCACAGTCAGGCTAGGTCACACATAAGTGACCAATTGAGTTACAATTTACCCCATAGTAGGCATTTGAACTACCCTATTACCTTGGTCAGAATTGGTGCCCAGAGGGCGGGGTCCACACACCTTGGTAGCTAGGGAGACAGTATGCACGCCCCACTGATTGGATACCTCCACCAGGCCTGACCCGCCCTTGTATTTGGGCTTTGTTACCTGGGACTGGTTTCTGGGACTTGTTTTTAAGTAAGTCCCCTGCCGGCGCCTTGTGGAAGTGGGGCAGGGACAGTTTAAGTTTTACTGCATAAACACCACAATGGCTATTCAACCGAAATGGAGCCGTTTTGGCTAAATAGGCCCTTACAAAAATATAAAGGAAAAATTTCCTATTAAGGATTCAGATCTGTCAAATCTCTTGACCATCTTTTGTGTGGATATGATTACATTTAGGCAGATACAATTTTTAAAAGCAATTATACCCAGTCAAAAAAGTATTGTAAGAAAATTTCTAGGATTAAATTTTATGTATATTTTCCAGGATAATCAATGTTACAACTCAAGATAATAGAAGAAATGGCAACATAGATTATGGGAAGGCTAAGAGCCTTCCTTCTGAATGCTCACTTAGGAGCTGCCACCTTCTTTTTACCACATTTCTTACTAAATTATCAAAATTACCATTCTATACATGCTGGCTGGCTATTTGCAGCCTCATGTATAACCTTTCCAAGGAAACTCAGCTGGCATTAGGCAATCATTTGTCATTTGAACCTAATATTTTTCTCCATCTTGTCAGATCATTTTGATGTGTCCTACTTGGTGAAAGGAGAATTGTAAATGCCTTTGCCATCCATCACTGCTGCAAATCACTGAAGTGGGATCCCTCTGCTTGTGTTTATTTAGCAACCAAAGTTGTGTTGCTAGGGTGAAGGTTGCCCTAGATGAACCTGTCAATCATCATGCAGGACCTTACAGTCTCACCATTAGGACTGAGATCTAGTAAACATCTTAAACTCTACCCTGGTTCTACAAGAGTTCATGTAAAAGAAAACAGAGAAGACAGCCCTCCCCCCCAATAACTATATGAAAACCAAGCTCATCTCCTGCTCTGCTCATGTAGCAAGGGCAACAGATCTGTAAAAATATTTTGAAAAATTTTAAAAAATGATATTGTTTACCAATATTATTTCATGATCATCTATATAATAATAAATATCAGGTATCCTCTAGATAGATTGCACTATGCAAATTTTTATATTTATCTAGGATTAAATAATTCTAATTTTAACCTGTATCCTATTTCTTCTTGTAAGAGAGAACTGGTGGTTATCATTAACTATATTACATGCCTGCTCAAATGACATTTAAATCATGTTACTCTCTTACTTAAAACAGTTCAATGGTTCTCACAACTTACAGGATGCAGGATAAATTCTGAATTTCTTAGCGGCATCAAGGGTCTTTATCTTCTTCTTTATAAATATTGCCTTTATGTTTTCCTTTTTAGGACATTCCTGTTTCCACTTTTTGCCTTTTCCGCCCTCAGAAGCTTTCAGACTTAAGCTATTTATCACTTGTTTGTGGTAGTATAATTGGATATTTATCACTTGTTATGAACTGCCTTGCATTTTGATGTGTGTGTGCGTGTGCACATGTGTGTGTGTGTTTAAATATGTGCCCATTACACCTGTTGAGAAGGCACCAACCATGTCAATGACTTTTGGTTTTCTTCACGTACTTCACATACTCTAGGTATGTGGTGAGTAACCACTGGTGATAACAAGGATCAGCACCGAGGTTAGTCATTTTGTATCCACTATAGGAATCCATTATAGGAATGCTTAATAGTAGTAGGTCAACATCAACCAACATTTTTTTCCCTTCTTTCTCTATTTTTTGAGTGTTATACATCAGTTATATTACATTGAGTGTTAAACTTCAGTTATATAACACGGTTATTTGGAAAACAAGCCTTTCCCTTCAAATATTAATAGAACTTTAATGTATATATTTAAAATAACAAATGTCCTTAGTGTGGTACTATATTGGTGACATTGGTCACTAGATAGACACCACAAGCTCCTGTGGGGCAGTTCCACAATCTAACCTATTATTTAAAAAAGGACTGCAAAGATTCAGAGCAATCTGCTTTGGGAAAAATGACAACAGAATTGGTATTTAGTAAGTTTGTTACAAAGTAAACATGAGATTTAGAATGCATAAATTTATATGATAGATGTGAAGGTGAGCCATAAGGAATCAATCATTCAATAGATAATTATTATTATTATTATTTTAAGAATCTAGGTACAAGGAAGAAGCTTTCTTAAGAATAGCCTAACTTCTAGAGACCTATTAATTCAGTTCCTAACATCACCCTCCCCTCCATAAAATTGAGGGAGGCTGAGGCAGAAGGAAATGCAAATAAAATTGAATTTCTTTTAAATCTGTAGCTGATTGATAAGGATATGTGATAGGAGAAACATAACATTCCTCCAGGAAGCTCCCAACTATCTTACTGTTAATGCCTTGCTAGAGGGCAAAAACAACCTTAACTTGACAATGGCAAAGGCAAAGGTATCTTGTGGGTCCTCTTTAGCATATGAAAGCTCTTTCAAAACCTCCCTATTTCCTTACCTCCCCCAACCCCATAGTATATAATCAGCCATTCCTCACAGCCCCAAGGCAGCCTCTTTCTACCAAGGGTTTCTGTCCCTGTGCTTTAATAAACCACCATTTTGCACCAGTAAATAAATAAATAAATGAAACAAAACTAGGTACTAGACACTGTGTCAGGCCCCGAGGAAGACAGTAAAATGATAAAACCTAGACTTGAAGTTTAGCAGAGGAGCTAAGAGCATAAATCTTCACTCTAAATTGCAATTGGTACTAAAAGAATAAATCTAACAACAAGAAATAGTAGATTGTGTTTTTTTAAGCTTTTTTTATTTAAACATATAATGTAACCCCACCACCCTCTCCCAACCGCCCCCCCACCTCAGTTTGTTTTATGACATTAAGAGTCTCTTTTGGTTTGTCTCCCTCCTGATCCCATCTTGTTTCATTTTTTCTTTTCCTACCACCTTAATGCCCACCCCCGTTGTATCTCCACTTTCTCATATCAGGGAGATCATATGTTAGTTGTCTTTCTCCGATTGACTTATTTCGCTAAGCATAATACGCTCTAGTTCCATCCCTGTAGTCACAAATGGTAAGATTTCATTTCTTTTGGTGGCTGCATAGTATTCCATTGTATATATATACCACCTCTTCTTTATCCATTCATCTGTGGATGGACATCTAGGTTCTTTCCATAACTTGGCTATTGTGGACATTGCTGCTATAAACATTCGGGTACATGTGCCCCTTTGGATCACTACGTTTGTATCTTTAGGGTAAATACCCAGTAGTGCAATTGCTAGGTCATAAGGTAGCTCTATTTTCAATTTTTTGAGGAACCTCCATGCTGTTTCCCAGAGTAGTTGCACCAGCTTGCATTCCCACCAACAGTGCAGGAGTGTTCGCCTTTCTCCACATCCTCGCCAGCATCTGTCATTTCCTGACTTGTTCATTTTAGCCATTCTGACTGGTGTGAGGTGGTATCTCATTGTGGTTTAGATTTGTATTTCCCTGATGCCCAGTGATGTGGAGCACTTTTTCATGTGTCTGTTGGCCATCTGGATGTCTTCTTTGCAGAAATGTCTGTTCATGTCCTCTGCCCATTTCTTGATTGGATTATTTGTTCTTTGGGTGTTGAGTTTGATAAGCTCTTTATAGATTTTGGATACTAGCCCTTTATCTGATATGTCGTTTGCAAATATCTTCTCCCATTCTGTCAGTTGTCTTTTGGTTTTGTTGACTGTTTCCTTTGCTTTGCAAAAGCTTTTGATCTTGATGAAGTCCCAATAGTTCATTTCTTCCCTTGCTTCCCTTGCCTTTGGCGATGTTCCTAGGAAGAAGTTGCTGTGGCTGAGATTGAAGAGGTTGCTGCCTGTGTTCTCCTCAAGGATTTTGATGGATTCCTTTCTCACGTTGAGGTCCTTCATCCATTTTGAGTCTATTTTCGTGTGTGGTGTAAGGAAATGGTCCAATTTCATTCTTCTGCATGTGGCTGTCCAATTTTCCCAACACCATTTGTTGAAGAGGCTATCTTTTTTCCATTGGATGTTCTTTCCTGCTTTGTCGAAGATTAGTTGACCATAGAGTTGAGGGTCTATTTCTGGGCTCTCTATTCTGTTCCATTGATCTATGTGTCTGCTTTTGTGCCAGTACCATGCTGTTTTGATGATGACAGCTTTGTAATAGAGCTTGAAGTCTGGAATTGTGATGCCACCAACTTTGGTTTTCTTTTTCAATATTCCTTTGGCTATTCGAGGTCTTTTCTGGTTCCATATAAATTTTAGGATTATTTGTTCCATTTCTTTGAAAAAATTGGATGGGATTTTGATAGACATTGCATTAAATGTGTAGATAGCTTTAGGTAGCATAGACATTTTCACAATATTTATTCTTCCAATCCATGAGCATGGAACATTTTTCCATTTCTTTGTGTCTCCCTCAATTTCTTTCATGAGTACTTTATAGTTCTCTGAGTATAGATTCTTTGCCTCTTTCGTTAGGTTTATTCCTAGGTATCTTATGGTTTTGGGTGTAATTGTAAATGGGATTGACTCCTTAATTTCTCTTTCTTCTGTCTTGTTGTTGGTGTAAAGAAATGCAACTGATTTCTGTGCATTGATTTTATATCCTGACACTTTACTGAATTCCTGTACAAGCTCTAGCAGTTTTGGAGTGGAGCCTTTTGGGTTTTCCACATATAGTATCGTATCATCTGCAAAGAGTGATAGTTTGGCTTCTTCTTTGCCGATTTGGATGCCTTTAATTTCTTTTTGTTGTCTGATTGCTGAGGCTAGGACTTCTAGTACTATGTTGAATAGCAGTGGTGATAACGGACATCCCTGCCTTGTTCCTGACCTTAATGGAAAAGCTCTCAGTTTTTCTCCATTGAGAAGGATACTTGCAGTGGGTTTTTCATAGATGGCTTTGATAATATTGAGGTATGTGCCTTCTATCCCTACACTTTGAAGAGTTTTGATTAGGAAGGGATGTTGTACTTTGTCAAATGCTTTTTCAGCATCTATTGAGAGTATCATATGGTTCTTGTTCTTTCTTTTGTTAACGTATTGTATCACATTGATTGATTTGTGGATGTTGAACCAACCCTGCTGCCCTGGAATAAATCCCACTTGGTCGTGGTGAATAATCCTTTTAATGTACTGTTGGATCCTATTGGTTAGTATTTTGGTGAGAATTTTCACATCCGTGTTCATCAAGGATATTGGTCTGTAGTTCTCTTTTTTGATGGGATCCTTGTCTGGTTTGGGGATCAAGGTGATGCTGGCCTCATAAAATGAGTTTGGAAGTTTTCCTTCCATTTCTATTTTTTGGAACAGTTTCAGGAGAATAGGAATTAATTCTTCTTGAAATGTTTGGTAGAATTCCCCTGGGAAGCCATCTGGCCCTGGGCTTTGGTTTGTTTGGAGATTTTTGATGACTGTTTCAATCTCCTTACTGGTTATGGGCCTATTCAGGTTTTCTATGTCTTCCTGGTTCAGTTTTGGCAGTTTATATGTCTCTAGGAAAGCATCCATTTCTTCCAGATTGTCAAATTTGTTGGCATAGGGTTGCTCATAATATGTTCTTATGATTGTTTGTATTTCTTTGATGTTTGTTGTGATCTCTCCTCTTTCATTCATGATTTTATTTATTTGGGTCCTTTCTCTTCTTTTTGATAAGTCTGGCCAGGGGTTTATCAATCTTATTAATTCTTTCAAAGAACCAGCTCCTAGTTTCATTGATTTGTTCTGTTTTTTTTTTGTTGTTGTTGTTGTTTGTTTGTTTCTATTTCATTGATTTCTGCTTTGATCTTTATTATTTCTCTTCTTCTGCTGGGTTTAGGTTTTCTTTGTTGTTCTTTCTCGAGTTCCTTTAGGTGTAGGGTTAGGTTCTGTATTTGAGATCTTTCCTGTTTCTTGAGATAGGCTTGTATCACTATATATTTTCCTCTCAGGACTGCCTTTGCTGTGTCCCACAGATTTTGGACCGTTGTGTTTTCATTATCATTTGTTTCCATGGTTTTTTTTTCAATTTTTCTTTAATTTCCTGGGTGACCCATTCATTCTTTAGAAGGATGCTGTTGAGTCTCCATGTATTTGTGCTCTTTCCAAAATTCCTCTTGTGATTGAGTTCTAGCTTCAGAGCATTGTGGGATGAAAATATGCAAGGAATGATCCCAATCTTTTGATACCAGTTGAGATCTGATTTATGACCCAGGATGTGATCTATTCTGGAGAATGTTCCATGGGCACTAGAGAAAAATGTGTATTCTGTTGCTTTGGGATGGAATGTTCTGAATATATCTGTGATGTCCATCTGGTCCAGTGTGTTATTTAAGACCTTTATTTCCTTGTTGATCTTTTGCTTGGATGATCTGTCCATTTCAGTGAGGGGTGTATTAAAGTCTCCAACTATTACTGTATTCTTGTCAATGTGTTTCTTTGATTTTGTTATCAATTGGTTTATATAGTTGGCTGCTCCCATGTTAGGGGCATAGATATTTAAAATTGTTAGATCTTCTTGTTGGACAGACCCTTTGAGTATGATGAAGTGTCCTTCCTCATCTCTTATTATAGTCTTTGGCTTAAAATCTAATTGATCTGATATAAGGATTGCCACCCCAGCTTTCTTCTGATGTCCATTAGCATGGTAAATTGTTTTCCACCCCCTCACTTTCAATCTGGAGGTGTCTTCAGGTCTGAAATGAGTTTCTTGTAGGCAGCATATTGATGGGTTTTGTTTTTTTATCCATTCTGAAACCCCGTGTCTTTTGATTGCGGCATTTAGCCCATTTACATTCAGGGTAACTATTGAGAGATATGAATTTAGTGCCATTGTATTGCCTGTATGGTGATTGTTACTGTATATTGTCTCTATTCCTTTCTGATAATACTTTTAGGGTCTCTCTTTGCTTAGAGGACCCCTTTCAATATGTCCTGTAGAGCTGGTTTGGTGTTTGCAAATTCTTTCAGTTTTTGTTTGTCCTGGAAGCTTTTTATCTCTCCTTCTATTTTCAATGATAACCTAGCTGGATAAAGTATTCTTGGCTGCATGTTTTTCTCATTTAGTGCTCTGAATATATCATGCCAGTTCTTTCTGGCCTGCCAGGTCTCTGTGGATAAGTCTGCTGCCAATCTAATATTTTTACCATTGTATATTATAGACTTCTTGTCCCAGGCTGCTATCAGGATTTTCTCTTTGTCGCTAAGACTTGTAAATTTTCCTATTAGATAGTGGGGTGTGGACTGATTCCTATTGATTTTGAGGGGTGTTCTCTGCACCTCCTGGATTTTGATGCTTGTTCCCCTTGCTATATTGTGGAAATTCTCTACAATAATCCTCTCCAGTATACCTTCTGCTCCTATTTCTCTTTCTTCTTCTTCTGGAATCCCAATTATTTTAATGTTGTTTCGTCTTATGGTATGACTTATCTCTTGAATTCTCTCCTCGTGGTCCAGTAGTTGTTTGTCTCTCTTTTGCTCAGCTTCTTTATTCTCTGTCAGTTGGTCTTCTATATCACTAATTCTTTCTTCTGCCTCATTTATCCTAGCAGTAAGAGCCTCCATTTTTGATTGCACCTCATTAATAGCTTTCTTGATTTCAACTTGATTAGATTTTAGTTCTTTTATTTCTCCAGAAAGGGCTTTTATTTCTCCTGACAGGGTTTCTCTAATATCTTCCATGCCTTTTTAGAGCCTGGCTAGAACCTTGAGAATCGTAGTCCTGAATTCCAGATCTGACATATTACCAATGTCTGTGTTGATGAGGTCCCTAGCCTTCGGTACTGCCTCCTATTCTTTTTTTTGTGGTGAGTTTTTCCGCCTTGTCATTTTGTCCAGATAAGAATCCGCTGTTCTCCTTGTTAAGTGAACTTGGTCTTGGCTGGATTTCTTGTTGATCTTCTGAGGGAGGGGCCAGTTGTAGTGATTCTCAAGTGTCTCTGCCCCAGGCAGAATTGCACCACCCCTACCAGGCACTGGGCTAAGAAATCCTCTCAGGTTCGCTTTCGGGAGCTTTTATTCCCTGAACGCTTTCTGTAGAGTTCCAGAGGACGGGAATGAAAATGGCGGCCTCCCAATATCTGGCTCGGAGGAGCCGAGAGCTAGGGGCACCGTCTTCAGTGCACCTTCAGAGAAAAGCGTTTAATCACTCCCGTCTCCCCAGTCTCTGGCCGCGCTTGGAGAAAATTGTGCGTAATCAGTCCCGTCTCACTGGCGGGAGCTCACTGCGCTCCGAGCTCACCCAGCCTGTGACCATGTGTCTCTGTCTCTGGCAGAGTCCCACCTGGAGTCTCTGAACCCCATAGATCCCTGAGCTCTCCCAGGTTGGAGTCTCCCCGGATCTTGTGGGGACCCCTCGCACAGAGCACCGGCCCGTGTCCCAGACCACGGCTCTAGGAAACCCCGAGTTGAGAGCTCATTCCTTGGCTCTGTCTCTGCAGCCAGCTTCCCCGCTCTAATACCTGTGAGCTCTGCGACACTCAGACACCCCCGATCCTTCTGTGACCCCGCGGGACCTGAGTCCATGCTGTCCCCGTGAGGTCTTCACCCCAGCTTAGCCTCTGAAGCAATGTCCCTCCGTGGAGCAGACTTTTAAAAGTCCTGTTTTTGTGCTGTGTTCTTTTGCCGCTTGCCGGGAGCTGGCCCCTCCCCCCGGGGTCTATCTTCCCGTCGCATTGGATTCACTTCTCCGCTGGTCCTACCTTTTAGAAAGTGGTCGATTTTCTGTTTCTAGAATTGTTGTTTTTCTTCTCTTCGATCTCCTGTTGGATTCGTAGGTGTTTGATAGGCTATCTAGCTGATCTCCTGTTGCCTGATGTCATCTCAGCCTGCTACTTCTCTGCCATCTTGACTCCTCCCCACAAATAGTAGATTGTTTAATTCCTAAGGAAGAAAGTAGAAGAGATGAATGAAAAATTCAAGAGTTCTGTAATGTATTTAATGCCAGTGAGAGAGTTTTCTACACTCATGTATCCAAAGCCAGCATGCAATATCACTGAAGATTTATGTTGATATTAGGCTGCAAGTACATAGGACTCCATAGTTCTCTGGGCAGAATTTTAATCACACATGCTTTATGTAATGTGTACACAGGACATAAACATCTTACAGGACAATAAATCTGAAATCAAATGTACATGTTGATACTTGATTCTGAGGTATGGTATGATTTGGATATCCATCTAGAAGGAAAATGTCATTTCTCTACTCAATACTGCATTCAAGGAAGTAAATGATCTTTACATCTTCCATCACCCAGTAGGTTATGTACTCTTAGCCTCATCCATGACAACCTCACACCGGGTCATCTTTGAACCAGCCCTCTGCTCTTCTATAAATGCCAGGTTTTCATGCCTCTAAGGGCTCCAGTCTCCATACATGAATAATCCTTGATGTCCCCTTGTGGATTCCTGGGTTAAAATGGCCACTGTCTATTGCTTTTCTCTCCAAAAGTTACTCACTGTTTTCCCTCCTTTTTTTTTTTAAATTAAAGATCTATTTATTTTAGAGAGAGAAAGAGAGAGGACACTCCAGTGAGCACACAAACCAGGGGAGGGGCAGAGAGAGGGAGAGAAATCCTTAAGCAGACTCACTGCTGACCACAGAGTCTGACTCGGGGGGTTCCATCCCAGGATCCCTGAGATCATGACCTGAGCCAAAATCAAAAGCTGGAACCTCAACTGACTGAGCAACCCAGTCTTCCCTGTTTTCCTTCTTTGCCATCTTTCCAGAGTATCTGATTTCCAGTTATTCCTGATAGTATGGTAATTGCTATAACAGAACCTTAAATAAATTTAAAGTCATTAACTTTTTCCATCACAGAAATGTGGAAATTTTTATATAAATGTGGAGCTTCAAATAGAAAAAAATTTAAGTCATCATCCTTTCATCCCATATTAGTATATTTCCTCCCAGTTGTTTTTATATGCACATCTTTTTCAAACATGAAAAATCTTTGCATACTAAATTTTTGTTAAACGTAACAAAAACATTTTTTGTTATTTTTCTAAACTCTTGATAAAAACATGCATACATTGTCCAGTTTATGAACTCTTTGTTACAGAGATATAGCTCTGTGTTCATGACACTATTTTTATCTTTCTGGCACAGAACAAGATTACTTTTATAGTTTCCCTTTACAGGTAGGTGTGGCCTATGTGACTGAGAGTGGATGGTGATGTAGGAAAGACGATGTTACGGTTTGAAGTTGACCACCAAGAAAGAATTCTTGAGATGTTTTTGGTGGAAAAAGGTGGTTTTATGAAATTCCAGGGACAGGACCCATGGGCAGAAAGAGCTGCAATGAGGTCATGAGTAGTGGCCCATAATACACTTTCAAGTTGGGAGGGGATTAGAGACAGCATAAGTCTCTAAGGAATTTTGGAAGCAAGACTTCCAGGATCTTGAGGGGCTAGTTATTGTTTGGAAGAAGTCATTTATTACCGTCTAATAAAACCTTAGTCATAAGACCCTTCAGATGTATATTGATGGGCTATATGCTTGGGGATGATTGCCAATACGTATCTTGGGGGGTTTAGAGAGAAAGGAAGTTTCCAAAGGAATTTTTATATGTTAAAGTAGTCTATAGGATCCTGGGAGGGGATGGGGGGCCTGGCTAGGATTGCCTTTTGCCCTTAGCAAAGTATTAACACTGAAGCGTTTGAGTCCCTAGAGGAATATCACTCTGCCTGTTTTAATAACTTGTCAATGGGATGTAAAGAAATTTGGTAATTTTTTCTTCTGCCTTTGTTTCTGAAATCAGATAGGATGTAGGCAATGTGATACAACCTCTGCTAGACCCTATGCTTATATCCAGCATGAACCTTTAGCTTTTTTTTCTCTTTTCTTAAAAGCCACATACTCCAAATATCATATCTGCTAATTCGTGACAGAAAAGGTCTGGAGTTCTGAATCACTGCTTACAGAAAAGTTGATCAGGGGAGCCCTTAACTACATTGGACTGTGCCATTAGTTGTGTTAAGCCATTGAAATCTTAAGGTTATCTATGACTATGGGATAGCTTGGCCTATCCTGACTAATATGCATATGACTATTTTGAGTAACTGTTTGAAATATTTCTTTGCTACTATAAATCATAATATGATGATGATGATTTTGTGCCCTGGATTTTTTCCCTTTCCATTTCAGATTGTTCCCTTTATGTAGATTTCCAGAGGTAAAATTTTTGATCAAAGGATTTAAACTTAAACACTTATAGTCTCTTTATATCATACTTGTCTTACATAGTAGCATACCATATTTACATGATAACTAATTATGAACATGTCTCTTACTCCTATGAAATTGCAAGTTCCTCAAAGGCAGAGTCAGTAATTTATCTACTTTTGTACCTCTTACTCCCAAGCAAGCGTCTTTCTCATGGTAGATTGAAGGAAACATTTGCAGAATACATGAAGGAGTGGCTATGGATTATTAAGTGATAGCTATACTGCAGTCATTCTCACAATTTTGGCATTGGTAATGGAAAATTCTATCTCTAAAAGTTTACTATAGCACTTTGTTTTACAAAAGCAGTGTAAGGTTAATGCTTTGGCTACTGGGCATTCAGGGCTTAAGTGAAAACACTTTTAAAATTATAGATGAGACAGTTCATTCTTCCTGTTTTTATCATTCCTCTGAGTTTTGGCTGCCATTTTTTATGTTCAGTAAAGCTAATGACAATATCTATTAGATGTAATATAAAAAGGAATGTGTTATAGATTGAATATTTAGATTATTCAAAAATTGGATGGATTAAATATATATTTAATGCAATCAGTTGTTTAGTATTTGTTCATGATATTCTTTTTTTACAACATTTTAAAAAATATTTATTTATTTATTTATTTGAGAGAGAGACAGTGAGAGGGAGCATGAGAGGCTAGAAGGTCAGAGGGAGAAGCAGACTCCCTGAGGAGCTGGGAGCCCAATGTGGGACTCGATCCTGGGACTCTGGGATCATGACCTGAGCCGAAGGCAGCTGCTTAACCAACTGAGCCACCCAGGTGCCCCTGTTCATGATATTCTTAAAAAAATCCTACCAATGGCTATATTAACGGTCAAATTTCATTTCAATGAAAGAGTGATCCATTTTATAGCCACAATATTGTTATTGTTCTATTTGTGCAGAAATAAAAGTATATTCTTACTGCACAGATCTAAGTACACCATAGGTCAATTAATACATCTTATGTTCTTTAGGCTATATAATAATATATGTGCAAACATCAATCACATTTTATTTAGCCATATAGAGATCGATTTTGTTCATGAGAAGAAACACATCTCATATACAGATGGAAAGGAAGGAAGATGGGAGAGGTATAGAAAAAGATACATTTCTAAGTCTGTTTGTGAGGGGCCAGGAGGCAGACAGTGCTGATCTCATATCTTCTATGCTTTCTGTGTAGCAGGAGATAAGATCATTGCTGAGTTTTGGAGAAGCCGTGGCCATTCCACTTGCTATGGATCCTCCTTGCTATGTGATCCTCTTCCTACCCTACCTCTACGACTTAGCCTCTTTTTGTTCTTGTATCTTCAATGTCTTTCTTCCTACCAGTTTCTTCCATATAGCCTGTGAACAACCTCAAGATTTGAAAACTCTTCCCTCTTAAAGTTCCCTTGACTCTCATCCTCTCATTCCTTCTCTCTCAAAACCCTTTTCTTCATGGCTTCTGGAACACCATATTTTCTTGATTTACCTTATCCTATTAGACCTCTTCTTTCCTTTTGGATTTTTCTCAGATATCATCCCCCTTCTTTCTCATTCACTGTTGTAGTCAGCTTTTAAAAATACAGGTCTTTCAGTTTGAGCTATTGTCCTAAACGAGCTTTGAGCAGAATACCTTGTACTGAGTACGTAATTAAAATACTCTCATCCTCTCAGAAAACTATGGTCAGAAGCCCCCTCCCATCCTTCCTTGAGATGCATTATATTCAGTCTTATGAAATAAAGTGATAGATTTTTATCCCACAAAAATGTGTGCCATTCAAAATAAATCTTATTACATTGTATAATACACCAAAACACAACTAGGACCAGGCAGATGAAAATACTTATCACATTATCTTTTACTGCACTTGGCACATGGGATTAGAGTACTTCACACTCAGGAGGAAGCCATAAAAACAAACACCAGATCATCAGCTCCAACTTTTGTAAGGAAACCTTTTCCCCCTGAGACACTTAATACAAGGTTAAGACAGTATGAAACCTGAAAAAAAGTTTCAGGTAAGGAGAGAGAGTTTTCATCATAGTGTGAAATGCAGTGGCATCTATCAGACTTGACTTTAGGAAGTTTAGTCACAGGACAGATAAAGTTGCCGTATCTCAGATGAGTGAATCCACTTCCAACTGATCAGAATCCTGGGATAAAAAATAAAAAGGAACGTGAAGATTCTTCAAAGGCATGTCTGAGAAAACACTGAGAACCTACAAGATTTTTAAATTTAGAAAGTAGAAGGTGTTGAAGTCTTGGACAATCTGTTTACTTGGTAATGTTTGAGCTGTGAAAGTCATGATTAATTTCCCGACCTCACACAGTGCTGATGACATCATCCTCCTCTTTTCATTTTCACTCTTCAGTGATAATAATATGATAGAACTTTAATTACTTTGGCTTAAAAAAATAACTCTTCTTTAATTCTACTAATTACTATGATTACTCAAAAGCTCTGGAGAAAATCTATTTTTTAAGTATCCTAAAGATGAAAAACCTTGTTATAAAGTCATAGGGGCTCTATTGATATTAGGAATTCTACATGATTCAATGCATTAATATTTGAGAAATCTTCCTAAAGAAACCAGGAAGAAAACTGTGGTGTTGATAGGTAAAATTAAACTTAATAATTTCTCTTTATATTTTTTTTTATTCATTTGACAGACAGAAATCACAAGTAGGCAGAGAGGCAGACAGAGAGAGAGAGAGGAGGAAGCAGGCCCCCTGCTGAGCAGAGGGCTGGACGACCCTGGGATCACAACCTGAGCCGAAGGCAGAGGCTTTAACCCACTGAACCACCCAGGTGCCCCTCCTCTTTAGATTTTATTATTTGTATTAAGAGACCATCACAGTGGGATTCCTCTAAATGAAGCACATGAAATATCCAAATAGAAATAGTGAACAAGCCAGTGGTTCTTAACCACAGGTAGGCTACAGAGTCATCAGAGAGTATGTGTCCCTGTGTTGGTGACACTTACAGGCATTCCAATTTAACAGATCTGGGGTAGAGCCTGGAAGTCTATGTTTTAAAAAAAATAGTTCCATAGGAGATTCTGATGGACATCCCTGCTCAGGAACAACTAGGCTTTGTTGGATATTTCCTGCATGCTGGCCCAGCACTAGATATTAACAGGTGACAAGAATGTGGGAAGAAGCAGAGAGTGCAACTTTCAGATCAGAACATAGAAAACTGGCAAGTTTTCACTGTGAAATGTAAAGGTATGTATAAATATTGTGAACATGACAGCCATAAATGAATAAATTAGTTTACTGCATTGGTTCCTAAACTCTTTCATTCCACAATGTGCCTCTTTATGATTTGTCTATATCACAATTTAGTTAAAAAAAAAAAAGGCGCAATACTTACTGGCAGACAAAACTGGGCCTGTGCACCTATCAATAAGGCACATTGTTGCATCTGTCATTTTGGGCATAATTGCAAGCAAATAAACATACTCCAGCTGATTTAAGTAGAAAGGTAATTTATTGAAAACCTATTGGAATCTCTGGAAAGCTAGAAAATAAGACTGGGTAAATAAGCAGGAAATGGAGGAGGGCAGGCAGTCAAAAAGCCATGTCCAAGGCCTGTTTAGGGATCTCCTTTATTCTTACTTCTCTGTGGCACTAGCACCCAGATCCAAAACCTGGGGCAACGAGATCTGTCCACTAAATACAGATCAAGTGCCTCCATCCATGCCAAATCAGAGGCTGGGAAATCAAGTATTTGGCTTTTCAGCCTCCATAAGTGGAAGGCAGTTCTGTCTGCCTCCCAAATTCATATGGTATAAAATTCCTCAAACAGAAAGGGGGTTCACATATAGAGCAGAAAAAAAATACTATTTTTATTGTTTGAGGAGTATGGTTTCTAGTTAGTGAGGTTTTTCTGGTTAACTTGTGAGTTGATATGGTAAATGTTTTTGAAATATTAGTGCATTTTCTACTCTAGTAAGTGTAGTAAGGTAATTTAATGTTCAAAACTTAGCTCTACAGTTCCTAAGCATGTGATCTTGAGCAATTTATGACCTCATTTGACATTAACTTTTTTAACTTGTAAATGGTGATTTCAATAACTCATACCTCTCAGGGTTGTAGCTCAAATAAATTGATACATGCTAAGAAATTTATATACTGAAAACAATAAATAATCATTAAACTTTGTTACTATTCTTCTGGTACTTAGGCTCTTTAATTTTAACTTTACACCCTGTAGCTGTTGGTAAGAAGGCATAGGAGATTGTCTTGGAAATCAATCTCTTTCTCCTAAAAATAGAGTAAGTATTAAGAATTGCTATGATTGAAAGATACAAGTATTTGAATCCTGAGTAAGTAAGGGATAGTACTGCGGTGGTATTTTATTATTTAGATTAATCTGTAAAATTACTGATTGTTGGAATTAAAGTTTTCTGATGGTAAGGCACATAAGTTGCAATTCATTCATTCCCTTCATAAATAGTTAAGGCAGGCTTACCATGTGATGACTTAAACAAGGTCCCTGCCTTCAAGGGATTCTCAGTCAAGTGGGAGACAAATAGAGAATTGCAACATCGATGCCATTTCACTAGAAATGTCTAATTCTAAAAGGTGTCCAATTAGTATACTGAATTCACTCTTAGTGATTCAGATAAAAACACAAGATTTTACAATGCACAGAATCAGTTGCATTTCTTTACACCAAGAATAAGACAGAAGAAAGAGAAATTAAGGAATCAATCCCATTTACAATTGCACCCAAACCCAGAAGATACCTAGGAATAAACCTAACCAAAGAGGCAAAGAATCTATACTCAGAAAACTATAAAGTACTCATGAAAGAAATTGAGGAAGACACAAAGAAATGGAAAAATGTTCTATGCTCATGGACTGGAAGAACAAATATTGTGAAAATGTCTATTCTACCAAAAGCAATCTGCACATTTAATGCAATCCCTATCAAAATCCCATTCATTTTTTTTCAAAGAAATGGAACAAATAATCCTAAAATTTATATGGAACCAGAAAAGACTTCAAATAGCCAAAGGAATATTGAAAAAGAAAGCCAAAGTTGGTGGCATCACAATTCCAGACTTCAAGCTCTATTACAAAGCTGTCATCATCAAGACAGTATGGTACTGGCACAAAAGCAGACACATAGATCAATGGAACAGAATAGAGAGCCCAGAAATAGACCCTCAACTCTATGGTCAACTAATCTTTGACAAAGCAAGAAAGAATGTCCAGTGGAAAAATGATAGCCTCTTCAACAAATGGTGTTGGGAAAATTGGACAGCCACATGCAGAAAAATGAAATTGGACCATTTCCTTACACCATACACGAAAATAGACTCAAAATGGATGAAGGACCTCAATGTGAGAAAGGAATCCATCAAAATCCTTGAGGAGAACACAGGCAGCAACCTCTTCAATCTCAGCCACAGAAACTTCTTCCTAGGAACATCGCCAAAGGCAAGGGAAGCAAGGGAAGAAATGAACTATTGGGACTTCATCAAGATCAAAAGCTTTTGCAAAGCAAAGGAAACAGTCAACAAAACCAAAAGACAACTGACAGAATGGGAGAAGATATTTGCAAATGACATATCAGATAAAGGGCTTGATAATCTATAAAGAGCTTATCAAACTCAACACCCAAAGAACAAATAGTCCAATCAAGAAATCGGCAGAGGACATGAACAGACATTTCTGCAAAGAAGACATCCAAATGGCCAACAGACACATGAAAAAGTGCTCCACATCCCTGGGCATCAGGGAAATTCAAATCAAAACCACAATGAGATACCACCTCACGCCAGTCAGAATGGCTAAAATGAACAAGTCAGGAAATGACAGATGCTGGCGAGGATGTGGAGAAAGGGGAACCCTCCTACACTGTTGGTGGAAATGCAAGCTGGTGCAACCACTCTGGAAAACAGCATGGAAGTTCCTCAAAAAGTTGAAAATAGAGCTACCTTATGACCCAGCAATTGCACTACTGGGTATTTACTCTAAAGATACAAATGTAGTGATCCAAAGGAGCATGTGCACCGAATGTTTATAGCAGCAATGTCCACAATAGCCAAACTATGGAAAGAATCTAGATGTCCATAAACAGGTGAATGGATAAAGTAGATGTGATGTATATATATATATGTATATATATGCATATATACATATGTATATGTATATGTATATGTGTATATGTACATATATATGTGTGTGTGTTTACATATGTATATATATAATGGAATACTATGCAGCCATCAAAAGAAATGAAATCTTTCCATTTGTGATGACGTGGATGGAACTAGGGGGTATTATGCTTAGCAAAATAAGTCAATTGGAGAAAGACAACTATCATATGATCTCCCTGATATGAGGAAGTAGAGATGCAATGTGAGGAGTTTGGGGGGTAGGAAAAGAATAAATGAAACAAGATGGGATTGGGAGGGAGACAAACCATAAGAGACTCTTATTCTCACAAAACAAACTGAGGGGGGCTGGGGCGAGGTGGGTAGGGAGAGGATGGTAGGGTTATGGACATTGGAGAGGGTATGTGCTATGGTGAATGCTGTATTTGTATAAATATGCTGTAATTGTATAAACCTGGCAGTTTACACACCTGTACCCCTGGGGCTAATGATACATTATATGTTTATAAAAAAATTAAAAAATTAAAAAAACACAAGATTTTAAACACAAGTATGTTTTGTATGTAAACTGGCATGGATCATGATGCTGAAGTTCTTTAATTTCATTAAACTGTTAAATTATTTATTAATTTTCCAAGGTAAGATTCTATTTGATAAATCAAATTGGTATTAATTTTGACCTTTAATTTGTAATCATAATATGATTTACACTGATGGTTATTCAGCTTTGTAGCATGAAAATAGTATGCTTTGCAATGTCCATTAATCCTCTGTCCTTTTTTTTCTGGTCTAATTTCCTATTAAATCCCTCAGTATACCCTTAAATTCAGTCACATTAGACTGTTATTTTCTAAGCACGTTACGCTCGGGGCTTTTGCCTATGCCTTTGCTTACTCTGGAATTCTCTTCTCTGTCTGTCAAACTCTTGCTTGTTCTCCAAGAGCCAGCTCAAATACCACTCCTTTGTTTAATTTTTTCCAGTCCGTGAAGCCAGAATTTAGAGCTTTCCCCCTTTGAATTCCCAAGAACTTTGTTTATCCATTTACTACAGTATTCGTTTTATTGTGCCTTAGATTATAGTTATCAATTTATAATCTAACTTATTCATCAATCCTCATGCCTTCTTGAAGGCAGGGACCATATCATTTTTGTCTCAGTATTCCCTCAAGTATAGTATTTTGCTTGCATTTAGCAGAGGAAAGGATTCCAACTGTAAAGGGGCTTGTTGAACTAGAGACAAAAACAGATGGAATCCAGAACAACCAAGGCAGGGCCCTATTTTACTCCCTGAGCAAAGGAATGTGGGGGTGGGGAGGGCGCAGGGTGAGGAAAAGCCCTCATGTGACACACATGTCCAGGAGTCTTCACTGGCAGGAATGTGGGGTAGGGGAGGGCACTGAGAACACAGATTCAGTGAAGCTGCTGCAGTTGTGACAATTTGGGCCATAGGGGACGACTGAATTTTTTTTTTTTTTTTTTTAGGGATGACTGAATACTAAGGCTTACTAGAGAAGTGGGTGTGGGAGCCACTGATAAATTTCCTGCCTCAGTTAAAAATTAAGCTGGGACACCTGCGTGGCTCAGTTGGTTAAGCAGCTGCCTTCGGCTCAGGTCATGATCCCAGCATCCTGGGATCAAGTCCCGCATGGGGCTCCTTGCTCTGCAGGGAGCCTGCTTCTCCCTCTGCTTCTGCCTGCCTCTCTGTCTGCCTGTGCTTGCTCTCTCTCTAACAAATAAATAAATAAAATATTAAAAAAAAAATTAAGCTGATGGGAAAAGTAGAGTTCCATTTAAGTTACTGGTGGGGTGATTCAACAGGTCTGCTCATGGAGACAGGTATGTGGGACTTTAAGCAGGGGGCATCACGTCATAATTAAGCAATGTTTTAAGGTGAGTGAGCTGAGGCAATGCAGAACAGTGAGAGCTTCAATGTAGGCTATTGGAATAGTCTCAGAGTCTCAGAGTGTGTAATGCATCTCTAGATTAAAAAGAAGACAGTGGAGGGATGCCTGGGTGGCTCAGTTGGATAAGTGTCTGCTTTGTCTCAGGTCATGGGTCCTGGGATTGAGCCCCACATGGGGCTCCCTGCTCAACAGAAAGCCTGCTTCTACCCTCCCTTTGTTGCTCCCCCTACTTGTGGGCTCTCTCTGTGTCAAATAAAGAAAAAAATCTTAAAAAAAAAAAGCAGTGGAAATGGAAGAAAAGGACTGCATTTGAGACAAAATACCACTAAGATATGTGTGTAATACCCTGAAACCAGTTTTTTTCTCAAAAAAATTCTTGAAAAAGCATTGCTAAATACCAACCAAACTTATTTAATCACTCAAGAAAGCATTTTGTAGGTGGCTCATGTAAAAAATTTTACAAATTATAAATATACATTCTTATTACATTGACTAGGAGGAATTGAGTCTTAAATCATTTTTGTCAAATACTTAAGAACACACAGTTATCTGAGATGAAGTACTGGGGGGCAGAGCTTCGTTTCTGAGACAGTTGTCCAGATTTGTACCTCAGACCTGCTGTGGTCTGTCTAATCTTGGGCAATTTATGTATGCTTCCTCAGTCTCAGTCACCACATTCTGTTGTTGAGCAGGTTGTACAGCTCAGGCTGTGGTCATCAGTTATGGCTGGGGGAATGGAGTTTAAACATGGCTGTGGAAAGCCCTCACCTGGGTTATGGTGGTGCTAGTCCACAGGAAAAGAAGGAGGGAGGGGAGCCAGCTTCAGGGCTGTGTGATTTGTGCAGTCATGCAGGGTCTTAAGCTCAGAAGCTTGGTTAAATGCTGTTACCATCTTAAAATTCTTAATAATTTTTGAGCAAAGGACCAGCTCAGCATTTCCACTTTGTGTTGAGTCCTGCAAATTATTTATTAGGGTCTTGAAGAAGGGGGTTTATTGTGAGCTGAGCAGATACAGCCTAAAGTACTGTTCTTTTTTTTTCAGCACTAACTGAACATTAGACTACCTGGGGAGCTTCTAAAAAATAGAGGACCAGACCAATTATTCAAGATCTCTGGAGATGAGGTACAACCCTGGGCAATTTTGAGAGATGTTGTCTTAGAAAAATTCCTTTAATTCCATATACCACTGCTCCCTACATATCATTTCTCATTTTAAAACCTTCATTAGTTTTTCCATGCCTAATAAAGTATGAGCTTGGGATCCTTAGCCTGGTTGGTACTCATGGCTATTTACAATCTGGCTCTACAATCCATTTCAGTTTCAGACCCTACACTTCTTTTAGGTACTCTATGCTCCACCCTAATGCTCACCATTATGTGAATATTGCTTTTGTTCATGCTGTGCCCCCAACAGGAATATCCTCTGTTTCCATCTACCCACTCTGTAAAATATGCAAATGCAATCTCCTTCCTAAAAGTTTCTCTTAAAAAAAAAGTTTCTCTTAGATTTCTTTCTTTTCTGAATATTCACAGCTTCCTAGGTAATTTTAAATAACATATATTCTTCTTTGATTCATATGCATGTCTTACCTCTTCTATATGTTCCTTCGAGGGTAGGTAATGTGTCTTATGGATTTCTATATCCATCGCAATCCAAGCATGATTTTAGGTGCTCAATTGCTGTTTTAAATATATATTTAAGTGCATGAGTAACCGAACCTATTGCACTCGTTGACTAAACCATACATTTTGTATAATACCCAGCAGTCTTTAGTCATCTACTTGCCAATAAAGATCATTTGAGAATAGTGAAATCATGTAACTTCACTGAGGTTGAAATTAAACCTTCAAATGACCCCACTGTGTCTGAATTTGTTCCAGCAATCAGGGTATGAGATGTAGCCTTACAACCCAAATGCCATTGGGTAAGTAATTGAGTGAGAAATATTAAGCTCGACTGCATTATTTTTTAATTTCAAAAAGTATATTAGTGCTTAAAGATAATTAGAATAATTTCAGGGGCCCTGGGACTACCCAAAATGTCTTCCTACATGATGTAAGAATATCTGAAATTTTACTCACTTCCTTTGAGTAAAGGGATTATTTAACTGTTAAAATGCAGAAATCCTTAGAAAGGAAGAGCCATCTCTCCTCTAGAAGACTATAACTATCTCCTAATATGTAAGTCCATGTCTGGTTTTGCCTCCTGATCTTTTTTACCAGAATGATTTATTGAAATGTAAATATGGTCTCTAATATCCACCCCAATTAAAATATTTTATCATCTCCCTATTGCTCCAAAGACAAAGGCCATAATATTCCAGGAGGGAGTGGAAGGATTAAGAAAGGTGAGGAAACAAAACAGTAAATCCACTAAATGGTTTTGCAGAGTCTGAGCACTTTGGTTCAATCATTTGTTCTGCATTCGATCTTTTGAATCCCATCAGCACAGCAAGGGGCTCTGAATGCAGGGATTCATATGTGAATGTTGTAAAAAACAACAATGAACGTCTTCAAGGTATTCTACAGTGGCTCTTACATTCTGACAGAGAAAAATTAGATGGCAGAAGGACAGCTGTGAGATCCTGGGGTGCAAGGTCTAATTTCCAGCATATTATATGGTCAACCAAAAATTCTTTTTGCAGTAACAAAGTCAAATAATTTCCTTTGCTTGTATGTTGTTTTTCTATTGCATCATCTGTGTGGGAACCCAGTGACCCACAAAAAAGTTCCCAAGACATGCTGACTTCACCCAGGTGATGAAGCTAAGATGTAGTAAGAAAAATAACTAGGGTCTTAAAAAACAGTCTTCTTAACAATTTCTTGGCTTCTGGCAGAAGTTGAAGTGGGACATTAAAAACACTGTTCAGATAATTAATACTCTACTCTTATCCCTGCCAACCCCTAAGAATCCCTTTAATAATCTCTCTCCATACACACAACACACACACAAGCAAAATACACATATTTAATTTTTAAAAAATTTAACTTTTAATTAATACATTTAATTTTTAAGAAGAGTTTTAGATTCATAAAACAAATTGTGCAGAAAGTACAGAGAATTCCTGTATATCCTTTTTTTGTCCCTGCACACAGTTTATCCCTATTTTATTAATATCTTGTTTTAGTGTGATACATCTCCTACAACTGATGAAACAATATTGATACATTATTATTGAATAAAGTCTATATTTACATTAGGGTATCTTCTAGGTTTATAGTTCTATGCATTTTGACAAACATATAATGTTATGGATCCCCCATTATAAAAACATATAGAAGAGTTTCACTGCCCTAATAGTCTTGTGTACTCCATCTACTCTCTCCCTCTGAACCCCTGGCAAACAAAACAAAACAAAACCAAGAAACCACAAAACTGATTTATTATCCTGATAGTTTTGCCTCTTCTAGAATGTCATATTGTGCGTTCTATCCAAAGAACTTCTTTGAATATTTTTGCCAATGCAGCTCTGCTTACAAGAGGGTCCTCAATTTCTGCTTGTCTGAGAAAAGTATTTCTCCTTCACTGTTGAAAGACAATTTTGCTGGGTACCTAATTCTAGTTGGGCAGTATTTGTTTTTGTTTTGTTTTTTGGGTTTTTTTTTTTTTCTGCTGTTGTTTTTTTAACTTTCAACACTTTACATATTAACCCACTCTTTTCTTACTTTCTTATTTCCTAAAGTAATGTCCAATATAGTTCTTATTCTTATTCCTCCAATATAATTCTTATTCTTTTTCCTCTATAAGGTGTTTCTTTCTCTGGCTTTTTAAAAGATGTTTTTCTTTGTCTTTGATTTTCTGCCATTTGAATATGACTTGCCCATTTATAGATTTTTAAGGAATTTATCCTCCTTGGTGTCCTCTAAGTTTTCTGCATTTGTGGTTTGGCCTGTATCATAAACTAAAAAAAATTCTTAGCCATCCTTTAAAATTCTTTGTGTGTGTGTGTGTGTGTGTGTGTGTGTATGTGTGTGTGTGTGTAGTTGCTACACAATATAATATTAGTTTTGGATGTACAACATAGCTATTCAATGGGTTTATACATTATGCTATGCTCCCTAGAGTATAGGTTCCATCTTTCACCAATGCTATTATAATATCATTGACTGTATTTCTTATGCTCTGCCTTTTATTTCTATGACTTATTCATTCTATAATTGGAAGCCTGTATCTCCTGCTCCCCTTCACTCATTTTGCTTATCCCCCCATCCCCTTCCCTCTGGTAAGCACTCTGTTCTCTGTATTTATATGTCTGAATCTCCTTTTTTTTGTTTATTCATTATTTTTTTAGATTCCACATATGAATGAAATCATATGGTATTTGTTTTCCTTAATCTTATTTCATTTAGCCTAATACTGTCTGGGTCCATCCATGTTGTCTCACATGGTACAATCTCATCCTTTTTTAATGGCTGAGTATTATTCTATTGTGTGTGTGTATATACACCACTTCTACATATATAAAATACAGAATATATATATACTTCTCTCTATATATATTTAATATATATACTACTTCTATATACATATATATGTTACATCTCTCTCTCTCTCTATATATATATGTATATATATATATACACTCATGTATAGATACACACACATACACACACACACTCAGCCATATATACATTATGGCTGAGTACACACTTATATATATACATATATATACATACAAACACATACATACATACCACTTCTATAACACACACATACATACACACACACACACACTCAGCCATATATATTTTATGGGTAAGTATTATTCCACTGTGTGTATATATGCACACCACTTCATCCTTATCCATTCATCTATTGATAGTTGCTTCCATATCATGGCTATTATAAATAATGTTACAATAAACATAGGGTGTACATATATTTTTGAATTAGTGTTTTTGTTCTCTTTGGGTAAATACTCAGTAGTGGAATTATTAGATCATATGGTATTTATATTTTTAATTTTGGAGAATCCTCCATACTACTTTCCAGTTTACATTCTCATCAGCAGTGTACAAGTGCTCTCTTCTGTTTCATATCTTTATCAGTTCTTGTTATTCCTTGTCTTTTATTTTAGCCATTCTGATAGAAGTAAGTTGATATATCTCATTGTTGTTTTGATTTGCATTTCCCTGATGATAACTGACATTGAACATCTTCAAATGTTCTCTTGGCCATCTGTATGTCTTCTTTGGGAAAATGTTTATTCCGGTCCTCTGCCCCTTAAAAATTCAGATTATATGTTTGTTTATTTTTTGGTGTTGAGTTGTGTAAGTTCTTTCTACATTTTAGATATTAACCCCTTATTGGATATGTCATTTACAAATATGTTCTCCCATTTAGTAGGTTGCCTTTATGTTTCATTGATGGTTTCCTTCATTATTCAAAAGCCTGTTCAATAAAGTCCCAATGGTTTATTTTTACTTTTGTTTCCCTTGCTTTAGGATATATCTAGAAAAATGTTATAGCTGATGTCAGAGAGATTACTGTGTTCTCCTCTAGGATTTTTATGATTTCAGGTCCCACATTTGGGACTTTAAATCCATTTTGAGTTTATTTTTGTGTATGGTGTGGGAAAATGGCATAGTTTCACTCTTTGACATGTAGCTGTCCAGTATTCCTACACCATTTATTAAAGAGACTGTCTTTTTCCCATTGTATGGTCTTGCCTCCTTTGTCATAGATTAGTTGACCATATAATCAGAGTTTTATTTCTGGGCTCTCTATTCTGTTCCACTAACCTATATGTCTATTTTTGTGCTAGTGCCATGCTGTTTTGATTACTACACGTTTGTAGTGGATCTTGAAATCTGGAATTGTGATACCTACAACTTTGTTTTTCTTTCTCAAGATTGCTGTGGCTATTTGTGGTTCCATACAAGTTGTAATATTATTTATTCTAGTTTTGTGAAAAATGCTGTTGGTATTTTGATTGGGATTGGATTGAATCTGTGATGGCTTTGAGTAAGATGGACATTTTAACAATTATTAATTCTTTCAATTCATGAGTATGGAATATCTTTCCATTTGTTTGTGCCATCTTCAATTTCTTTCACAATGTTTTACAGTTCTCAGAGTACCTGTTTTTCACCTCTTTGGTTAATTTTGTTCCTAGGTATTTTATTCTTTTTGGTGCAATTGTAAATGGAATTGTTTTCTTAATTTTTCTTTCTGCTACTTTGTTACTAGTGTATAGAAATCCTACCAGTTTCTAGGTATTAATTTTGTATGCTGAAACTTAATTGAAATCATTTATTACTTCCAGTAGTGCTTTAGTGGAATCTTTTGGGTTTTGTGTATAAGTATCATGTCAGCTGTGAACAGTGACAATTTAACTTCATATATATTATTTATACATATATTTCTTATCTGATTGCTGTGGCTAGAGATTCCAGTACTATGCTGAATAAAAGCATTAAGAATGGACATCCTTGTCCTGTTTCTGATCTTAGAGTAAAACCTCTCAATTTTTTATCATCAAGATATTAGCTGTTGGTTTTTCATGTATGGCCTTTATTATATTGAGGTTTGTTTCCTCTAAATCCACTTTGTTGATAGTTTTTATCATGAACATATGTTGAATTTTGTCAAATGCTTTTTGATTTTTCTTTCATTTTGTTGATGTAGTATATCACATTGATTGATTCGTAAATACTGAGCCATCCTTGCATCCCTGGAAGAAATGTCACTTGATCATGTTGAATGAACCTTTTAATTTATTGCTCAATCCTGTTTGCTAATGTTTTGTTTAGGGTTTTTGATTTTAGCCATTATTTCTTCAAACATTTCTTTTTTCCCCTACTCTCATTCTTCTCCCTCCAGGATTCTTAGCTCTAGATATTTTAAGGTAAAGTTGTGTGAGAGTCAGAATTAGTAATTTTAATAAAGTTTTCTTATTTTCTCTCCCATTTTGTTATTCATTTCTATGCAAAGATATGGTGGTTTTTGTTTATTTCAATTTTTACTTTAAAATAAATTTCAACACTGATTTGGATGAAAAATTGTTTATGTGCAGGAAATTTTAGGCTGTGGTTGAGGGATCTGGAATAGAAAGGTAGTATGGAATTAGGGTATAGGGATGAGATGAGACTTGTTATATAAGAGACTGGAGTTTTGAATGAGACTGGACTAAATTTTTAATGGCTGTAAATGACTGAAAAGCTGTGGGTTCTGCCCAATATATTACTAAAAGACAGTTGGGGGAAGGGATTGGAAAAGATAAAATCATTCTTCATTCATTCTGCACCAAGATAAGGCTGATCAATACTGGTTATATTTAAATCAGAAGAAAAAGAACTTGAGACAAAAAGTACTAATAGGGATAAAGGGGGGCATTACATAATGATAAATAGAACATCTGCCAACTAAAATTAATTATGAGTATATGTGCTTCTAAAAAAGCTTGACACACATAAATGAGAATTGATTAAAATACAGAAATCATAAAATTAATAGAAGGATAGATACCCAGTAGTGCAATTGCTGGGTCATAAAGATACAAACGTAGTGATCCAAAGGGGCACGTGTACCCGAATGTTTATAGCAGCAATGTCCACAATAGCCAAGTTATGGAAAGAACCTAGATGTCCATCAACAGATGAATGGATAAAGAAGATGTGGTATATATATACGATGGAATACTATGCAGCCATCAAAAGAAATGAAATCTTACCATTTGCGATGACATGGATGGAACTAGAGCGTATTATGCTTAGCGAAATAAGTCAACTGGAGAAAGACAACTACCACATGATCTCCCTGATATGAGGAAGTGGAGATGCAATGGGGGTGGGAGTTAAGGTGGTAGGAAAAGTAAAAATGAAAGAAGATGGGATCGGGAGGGAGAAAAACCAAAAGAGACTCTTAATGTCACAAAACAAACTGAGGGGGGTGGGGGGAAGAGGGGTTGGGTGAGGGTGGTGGGGTTACATCATATGTTTAAATAAAGCTTAAATAAAGTAAAAAAAAAACAAAAAAAAATTAATAGAAGGAAATGATCATATGCCTTTCTCTGATTGATCAACTTCCCATAACATGATTTATAAGCTGGATATAAATTCTTTACCCAAGGAATAGAGATGATACATTTCTTTCAAAATTACATTATTTGTAAAATTTTACCACGTAATAATCCACAAAGGAAGTGTCTTGAAGTTTTACTTTTTTTGGTTCAGTGTGCAATAAAATTAGAAATCAACAAAAAGATACTCCCAAAATGGTGTGTTAAAAAATCAAAAGGGAGGGGCGCCTGGGTGGCTCAGTTGGTTAAGCGGCTGCCTTCAGCTGGGGTCATGGTCCCAGGGTTCTGGGATCAAGCCCTGCCTCAGGCTCTCAGCTCAGCCGGAATCCTACTTCCTCCTCTTTCTCTGCCTGCCTCTCTGCCTGCTTGTGATCTCTGTCTGTCAAATAAATAAATAAAATCTTTAAAAAAATAAAAAAAAAAGAAAATCTGAAACATTTCCATTAAAGTCAGTATGTTGCTTCTGCTTACACCTCTGGATCCCCTCTCCACCCTTCTCTACTTAGCTCTATGACCCAGGAGCCTGGAATTTACACCCAAGGGCTCTCTCGCTCCCTGGTTTCATTGCCATCAGCTGGTAGGGAACCCTTGATCTGAGATAGGAAAGAGAATTGAGTCAGGCTATTTATTCTCCTGCCTTCTTCCATGTAAGTCATCCTAGGCTTGCTCTGTCCCTTAATGTAGGTGATTACCCTTCTCAAGGTTAAGTGCTTTACATGGCTAAGTATTTTTTTACATATATCTTTTCACCTCTTCATGTACATACATATATACTGAACCTCAATACTTTCCTACTTATACTAATTGGTTCTCATTTGTAGCTAATTATGTATGAATTATGAAAACAATTGTGTTCTCAGACATACATGATTGCATCTGATATACACTATATTTGTATATATGTTAACCTACACATAGCCAAATAATCAGTATGATATGTTTATATCATATAAATGATATTCTTAGCAGTGTAGGAACTATCTCCTGTTTTATCCATTCTGTAGTAAAATAACTTAGAAGTTCAAAGTTGCTGATATATTTAACAAAAATACTGTTTCTTTGCTTAGTTTTATGATTTCTTCTTAGCTTCATGTTCTGTCCCACCTTCTCTGTTTCTGAATTCTTAGTACTTTTTTTTTTAACTTGTCATACATATATGCACCATCTCATTTCAAGTTTGTGCTGTTGGTCCATTTTCTATTTTTTTGTTTGTAATTTCAGTTTTGATGTAGTCTCCCTGGCAAAATCCTGGGCTTTGAATTTAGCTTCATGCTCTTTCTGGGAAATGATTCAATGTTTTGCACTAATAAGCCTTTGATAAATATCACTCAACTGCTAACTTGTTGGGGATTGCATGCCTGTAATTTCTAGTTCATCATTCTTGTGATTAAAAAATAATCCTGCACTTCCTCCCCTACCTCTACTCTCACTGCATGTTGATTTTGTAGGCTATAAGATCTCCAGCCAGAAGTTTCTGGAAGACTTTTTTCCTCTAAAGCTTTGCTACTCAGGATTTTAGAAAATAAGCTCAATAGCTTACAGAACATGAATGGTTCTTGTGGGTTATATATTTTTTGTTTGTTTAAAAAAAGATTTATTTTTAGAGATAGAGAGATAGAGAGAGAGTGTGTGTGTTGGGGGAGGGCAGAGGGAGAGGATCTTCAAGCAAACTCCCTGCTGAGTATGGAGGCTGATGTGGGGCTCAACCTCATGATCCATGAGCTCATGACCCAAGCTGAAACCAAGAGTCAGCCACTTAACTGACTGAGCCATCTCAGGCACCCCTCTTTGTGGGTGATATCTTTTTTTTTCCTAAAGATTTTATCTATTTACCTGACAGATAGAGAGATCACAAGTAGGCAGAGAGGCAGGCAGAGAGAGAGAGGGGGAAGGAGGCTCCCCGCTGAGCAGAGAGCCCGATGCGGGACTTGATCCCAGGACCCTGGGATCATGACCTGAGCCGAAGGCAGTGGCTTAACCCACTGAGCCACCCAGGTGCCCCTGTGGGTGATATCTTAAAAATAGAGGATACCTGTAACTGAAAGTTTGTACCTTTAACTATCCTTTCCTTATTTCTCCTGACCCCCAGCTCTTGGCAACCATTTTCTACTTTCTGTTTCCATGAGTTCAACTTTTCTGAAGTTCCACATGTAAGTAATACCATGCAGTATTTGTCATTGTCTTTCTGGCTTATTTCACTTAGCACAATACTCTCCAGGTTCATCTACAATGTTAGAAATGACAGGATTTCTTTTTTCAAAAGCTGAATTATATTCCACTATGTACATATATATTCATTCATCCATTGATGGACACTTAGGTTGTTTCCATAGCTTGGTTATTGTGAAAGATGCTGCAGTGAACATGAAGATACAAAAATCTCTTCAAGATAATGATTTCTTGTCCTGTGGACATATACTCAGAACTGGGATTGCTATAACATATGGTAGTTCTAGTTTTAATTTCTGGAGGAATCTTCATACCATTTTCCACAGTGGCTGTACCAATTTACATTTCCACCAGCAGTGCATAAGGTTCATTTTCATTCCTTTTTCTCTTCATTCTTGCCAGTAATTTGTTATCTCTTGATCTCCTGTCTTTTTGATAATAAACTCCTAATAGGTGTGAGGAGATCTCTCACTGTGGTTTTGATTTGCATTTTCTTGATGATTAGTGATATTGAATACTTCTCCATGTACCTCTTGACTATTTATTGTCTTCTCTGGAAAAATATCCTTTTAGGTACTTTGCCCATTTTTAATTGGGTTATTTATTTATTTTTTTACTATTGAGTTGTATGAATGCCTTATATATTTTGGGTATTAACCTCTTATCAGATACATGGTTTGCAAATATTTTTTCCCATTCTGTAGGTTGCCTTTTGGTTTTGCTGTTGGTTTCCTTTACTTTTCAGAAATGTTTTAGTTTGACATAGTCCCATGTTTATTTTTGCTTTTGGTCAAATCCAAATCAAAGTACTTCTTCTTGAACAAGGAGCTGGTATTGCATATATATATGCATATGTACATAATATATATATTATAATGTACATAATATATTATATGTACACAATATATTATATGTACATAATATATAATATATAGTATATAATAATATATACTATATAATATATATTAATATATAATAATATATAATATATAATAATATATGTACATAATATGTATATTATGTACATATGCATAATATATATGGCCAAGTTTATGTTGTGAGTAGAACAAAAACTCAAACTAACTCTAATTTCAAATGTTATGATCTTTTCTCCCTGTTACTCTGCCTCTGATTAACCATTTATTAATTTGTCCATTATTTAATAAGCTTTTTTTTTTTAAAGATTTTATTTATTTGATAGACAGAGACCACAAGTAGGCAGAGGCAGACAGAGAGAGAGGGGAAAGCAGGCTCCCCGCTGAACAAAGAGCCTGATGTGGGGCTCGATCCCAGGACCCCGGGATCATGACCTGAGCCAAAGACAGAGGCTTAACCTACTGAGCCACCCAGGTGCCCCTTTAATAAGCTTTTACTGTATATCATTATGTGCCAGATATGGGAGACAGAAAAGATGAATAGGCTCTGCTCTAGAGAAGCTGTCACATTAGTGAGAAAGATACACAAAAATTATGCTTCTTGGTCTGTAAAGTACAGTGATATTTACATACACAGAATGTTTCATGAAGTTTCCTAGAATGAGGGAAAAAGGCTTTCTTCTTGTCTACCAACTTTCTTTTATTTAACCATGACTTTGTGAAAATGCACATAGTGCTGAGGAGAATTGAAAACTGCCAGGCACCAAACATTAAAGTGATAGTATTTTAGTTATTTTAGTCAGTGGAAGAAAATAGAACAATTCCCCTTCCCCAATTAAAAGATAAATTTGTCTTTTATTCTGAGTTAAATAGGGAGCTCATGAAGAATTTGAGCAAAATGTGACCTGAGGAACACCAAGTAAAGGCTACTGCAATAAATTAGGCAAAAGATTATGGTAGCTTCAACCAGGTGACAGCAATTACAGCAACGAGAAGTGGTAAGATCCTGGATATATTTTGGAGGTATAACCAATAGGATGTAATTAGCTAAAAGTAGGACGTAAAAGAAAAAGAACAGACAAAGATGACTCCTTGTTTTTTGGCCTCCCCACTAGTAGAATAATTTTCTATCTACTTGGGTATGGCTAGAGACAGAACAAGTTTGGATAGAAGATGTTTTGAGTTAGGAGTGGAGTGTCTATTAGTCATTCAAGATGTTAAACAGGTGCTTGCATATATGAGTTTGGAGTTCGGGGGAAGGTCTAGGCTGGAGATGTATGTTTGGGAGTTGATAGCATACAGATAATATTTAAAAGAATGAGACTGGATTGGATCACCAAGAGATGTAATCATCTGGCAAAATCAATTTGAGTAAACTGAACAGGATGAGACCAAAACATTTGAGCTATTTCATGTATAATAACCATGTAGATATTGAATAGAACTTAGGAAAATAATATCCCATCACTGACAAAGTTCTGTAATGAATCCTTTCAAACAGGCACAATTCTTGAGTATGTAATAAGCCATTTACTCTACTACGTTAAAATGTGGTGTTAATGAGTCTATGTCTGATCCTCATTCAGCTCAGTTTGATTTATTCAGTGGGATAATTTTTCCTCATGCAGAGGAAAATGTTGTTCTAATGCCATAGACTGTATTCTTCTTTCTAATCAGTTTTATAAGTATGTGATATTAGTTACAAGGAGGTGGGTAGAGTTGTCTCAGTAGCAACTCATGAATAATCTTGTCTAAGGAGAAAGTCATTTATCAGTAGGACCATTTTTATAAAGTCAACTGACAAGCTGAAATAATTATAATCATTATTGCTAAATTATCTAAACTTCTTAAGGTAAAAAGTAGTTCAAAGCATGACTTATTTAGATGATTACATGTACATGCATATCCCCTTTATCTCTTTATACCCATGGATAATCTACTTTTTACACAGTAAAATCTAAAGTAGTATGTCTACATCATAAAAAGATAAAATGGTCATAAATTATTTTTCCCAAGTTTCTCATTTTCCAAGATAAATATTTCATCAGAAAGTATATTTTCTAATGACCTATAAAAACATGTGAGTGGAACAGAGACTCTTAAAAATTCTTCATGGCACTTAGAAATCTAGTTGAGTGTATCCCATCTTTCCTGTTAGTTTTTTTTAAGTTCATTGTAAACAGTACAAGACTCATTAGATACTTTGCAACTCCCTGCTTAGACACAACTCAATATTCTTGGACAAGTATTATTTTGCCAGTTATTACTTCTCCTCTAAAGTAAAATTGTGACTTACTGAAGCTGTTCACTCTTGAGAAAGGAAGGCTATGTCTTTCTACCTCTTCACATTTCTACAGAGAAGGAGTCCTCTATTTCCCATGTCTTCAAGGAAAGATACAGGAATAAGGACATCTGCCTCTTCTCCACCTTCCCCCCAACTGTCTCCTTTCACTAGGAGAGGAAAAACTGATATGATTTTTCAGATAATGGCATTTGTTGGACCATATTATAAGTATGCTGGGTTACTATCCCTCAAAATCTAGAAGCAGGTTTCCCCTTGACTTTTCAATGCCTGCTTCATGGAGCACTAAAAAAGGAGCTGGCAACTGCTAGGTGGTTTGGTTCTTGTGCATGTCTCTCAGCCAGCAGCTTCGAGGTAGACAGGAATGGCAGGGTTTAGGCATCAAGCCCTATGGTAAAGTCAGAGCCTCTTCCAAATTATACATTTTAAGAATCAATTTGGATGAATTATTTTTCTTCGCTGTTTTTCTTCCTTGATTATAAGGGACAATACCATTCTTTATTGGAACATGAGGGCAATTAGTGAAAGGATTTGGCCTCACTAATCAATGATGGCTTTGACTGAAAGAGAAGAGCAAGGAGACAGGTGATGAACAATAAAGTTCTGCTATAACTTCTACCAATGAACTTTCTGCTCTAAGATGGAACTATTCTCATATCCAAAGAGTTGGAGGTGTTCTGGGGAATTCTTATTAGATTACATCTTGAGTAACCTCTTGATTACATCTTGAGTTTTTTCTTAATGGATTGCATCTTGAGTAAATTAAAATTCTAGCTGAGTAACTAGAGAATACATATTTTTCTATTTCATTCTTTGCACTTAGTTTGTTACTAAGTGAATAATAATAACTTAAAATGTATTCATTTATTCAGATATATAACTTTTATTTTTGTTTATATCATTTCTGCTTATTGATATTCTACTCCTTGGCAAATGTTACTTCAGAAATTAAAATCCCTCAGTTGCTCCTCATATCTGTTTTTTTACTTTAAAGATTTTTTAATTATTATGTTCAATTAACCATCTTTTAAAATAAAATTAAGACTTCTTATTTAGGTGCTCTCAGCTCTTCATGATCAGATCATGCATATTTTCCTCACATCCAGCTACAGAAAATATTTAAAACCAGTCAGACAGCAACATATGCCTCAGGAGTAATATTTTTACATGTCCTTTTTCCTACTCACTTGCTCAGTTTTTTTTTTCTGATCCATTTTTCACAGGTCATTCTTACCCAGAACTCCATGTCTTTGGCTCTGTAATTGGGCATGGTCTCTATTTATGGCTGTCCTATTATTTTTGAGAAACTAATTTAAGTTCTGTTCTTTGGCTTATGAGCCTTACTCCTCTGCTTGATCTTGAGTATTGGACTTGTTGCTTTCTCTTGTTTTCATCATTTTCAATAATTCTCTCCATAGTGAATCACCACTTCCTAGTGCCTACCTCATATCTCCCCCTTGCCTCCCTGCAAAAGTCATGGAATCTAGATAATTATAGAACTTAAAAAAGTGAGTTCTTTGTAAGATTTTAACGGCTGTTGCCACTATCCTATGCACTTATAGAAAGACCTATCAAAAATAATGGATATGGGTCCTTTGTCCAAGCTTTCTCTTTTCTGGACAGCTGGAAATACACAGAGCAAACTCTTACTTTATACTAACCCTTTACACTAATCTTCCTGCTGACCAAATCCTGGATATTAGCACCTTTATTTTTCATGACACAAGATATAACACAGCTGATGTGGCTACAATTTAGACATGATAATATGGATCTTCTCCTGAGGTCATACCCTGGTAACTTTAATTGTAATATATAATATGGGTTCCTGGAAGGCCCTCTATTATCAATATATGGATTGCTTTGCAGATAGCCTTTAAAAAATTCTTTTTTGGTAATTTTTTATCACAGAAATAACCTGATGGGTTTAAGGGTTCTTGTTGTCTTCTTAGGTTCTCATCACTCACACATACTAAAATACTTCTGAGAATCATTATCATTCTTGTTGTTGTATAATATTACAGCTAGATAGTAATGAGAATGAGTATACCATTATCTAATATAAAAACAGGGAAAAAAGAACAATTTGCTTTGAGGGATATACTCAATGATCAAACTAGTTATTGCTTCTCTAGATTGTTTTGTGACTTTAAAATAAAACTGCCAACATTTGTTCTCAGCTTGCTTTCTCCAACAGCTCCTGCCTTGGCTCCATCTCATAATTTTTCAAAAGGGGCTTCATAAATAAGTGTTGGGTAATGGCCCTGGTATGTGTTTTGGGACCATAGGATATTATTTCTTAACTTCTCACCATATTTCATGGTGGACTTTGATTTTTAGAAAAGCAGTGACCCAAGTGAAGTAGCTCCCCAAAGCAGCTCTGATTATTCCAGACTTGGCAAAGCTTACAGCAAGACCTCAGTGTGAGAACCAAGAAGTGAGCTCACAAAATTGGCTAGCAGGTGGCTCTGGAGCCATGTGGGATAACAATGGAGATACAGACTAAAGCCTGTGGTTGGGGTAGGGTGGTGAGGAAGAATAGCTCGCTTCTAGAAAAATAGAAGCAGTAAATAAGCACATATTTTTTTCCAGCAGCACTGACTTTCTGGAGCTTATGAAATCATGCTGAATGAAAAACAAAATAAGGTCTATAAAAGAACCAAAAACATGAAGGAGCCAAACTAACTTTCCAGTCACAAACAGGTCAATTTGAGCCAGTTGGCTTAGACCTCAAGCAGTTCCCTGTAGCTCTAATTAACTGCTTCTCTTTCCCAACTCTTTAAAAGAGATCTAATAGTTTTTCTTAAAAAGACAGGATAAGGGAGAAAAGAAAACTTTAAAATACTGGTTACTAAATACTTGTTTATGAATTTTGTTCCCAAAGTTCAATCTACGGATAAGATCAGGAAAGTAACTTAATTTCCTCATCTCCACTTCTCCTGGGTTAGTGGACCATATTTTTGGGAGTGAGGATGGGGTCTGGAAAAAAGAAATCTACATTTTCAGTTGCTTTTTTCTATCTATATCCTCCCTACAAAGTGATTATGCAAAACTGACAAGACATTATTTAACCTTAGAACTATGTTTAGGCTTGGTATAGTGTTATCTGTATGTGTCAGCAAAACTAAAGGAAGGCCAAATGCTTAACCAGCCTCATTACTAAACAGCAACACATTACTAGGCTCTCTCTTTCTGGCTGAGACTTCATCCAGCATCTAACACATTGCCTTTGGCACATAGGTGGAAAGACTGTGAAATCTGAGCATAACTAACTCTCAGTTTATGAGTCTCATTTTCTTGGCTCTGTCCCATAGGCACCCCACTCTCATCTATTGCCCCTCCATCACTCTACTAAACTTACCACCATCTCTCTACATATTAGAGTTCCTGTAAATTCACACTTTCCATCTTAACAGCCAGGATATACAAATACTTTCCAATTGACACTAATCTTAGAAAGACTTTTTTTTTTTTTTTTTAAGAACTGGATGAAGGAGTAAAAGTTGCAAAGACTGAAGCTTAAGACGTTTACAACTTAAATGGGATAAAGATCAATTCCCTTCCAACTGTATAACTCTCACAACCATGGTAGTGGCTGGCTTTTTGATACACCCTGTTTACGCACATCTGGGATTCATAGTATTTGTGATTACCAGGAGCTTGTTTTGGGGTTGGGATGATGTCCGAACCTGGCGAACTACTTGGATATGTGAAATGGTATCAGGGTTTTCTTGGAGATTTCCACCGTGAAAACCAAGATTAAATACTTTTCCACTGGCTTTCCATGTCCAGTTATAAGCAGGTCAAAATACTTGCTAATGGGACATTTTCATCAAAGATGGCTACAGAATCTGGGATCTGGGTTACACTGGGGCTGGCTCAAATATATGTTTGAGGTCTTAATATTTTGGCTTAAGCTCCTTCCCAGAAACTAAACAAATGTATCTTATTGGGGTACCCTACCAGGGAATACTGCAAGAGATCAATTTTAAAGAAAACAAAAATCAACACATACCACGAGATATGCAGTAAACAGAAGCTAAAATGTCTTCTAACATCTCCCAATTGCTGGATGATCCACAGGAAGTATTATCTCTCCTCTCAACTACAGTCACTAGAGAATAAATTCTCATATTTTGGGATCAATTAGATCACTGGTTTAGCCTTGCTCTCATACTTCATCACTTTTGATGGAATTCTTCTGCTATGAGGATTTCTATGGGAATTTCTGATGATGCCAACTCTGCTGCATATTTATCTTTCTCAGAGCTCCGTTGAAGGGTGAATCCAGTGCTTTCCCCCAAGCAACATATGCTCCCTATTATGAGGGCAAAAAACTCTCCCTGGACACTTTCAACCTCACAATAGAAATTTCTCTTTTTCCTCTAGTTGTCAGCAATTCCCTTTCTCTTTCTTTCTTTCTTTTTTTTTTTTTTAAATTTTGCCTACCTCCAAAGTAGACCTCATATCCTCTTTACATCCTGTCCCCTAAACAGTTTTCCACCCTCTAAGGAACATTGCCTTGACCTTTGGATTACTGATGCAAGTAGCTTATATCTCCTTTCTCTCTCTTCAGTTGACATTTGGAGATGTTTTTTGGCCAGTGTAGCAAATTTGTGGTTTTGGAGATACAAATTTGGCTGACCCTGGTACCAAAGATTTCCAAATCTATTTGTCTAGTTAAACCTTTCCCTGAACTTCAGATTCATATGTTTAATAGAGCAAATGCCATCACTCATATCACCTTGGAATTTAACCTCTATATGGTGAAGGATACTTAGTAGCAGGAAACACCTACTATTCTCCACATGTGAGTCTTTTTTTGAGTGGGTGCAAGAGAATGAGCATCCTATGCATGACTCAAGCTAGCAATGCTGCAGAGCTGCTGGGAGAGTTAATGACTCCAGAAATGGCTCTCAAACAGTGCTGGTTGAGATTTGGTGGATAACAACCCCAGCGCCTAACTCTTTGGTTGTGGTAACTCTATGGTATGTTCTACCATCTTCTAGAGTTTTACCAGTGGTGCTAACCTTGAATTTCCCCATCTTTGGTGGTTTTAACTGGCTCAACAAAGCACATTTTATAGGTTTCCTTACTTTCCCTTCCTCACTTTCCCACTAACCTACTGGTGTTTTCCAGGACTGCTTCCAAGATATACTACTTGCATCTGAATTCTTATCTCAAGAGTTTATTTCTGTGCTAACCCAAAGTAAGGCCTTTAGGAAACTACAGGACTTTTTAACCTGGTTATTTCACTGACAGGTATCTCAAGAATAATTCATTTGAGCAATTTTATCTTCCACTTTCAATCTGCTCTTCCCCTTCTATGCTCAATTCTCTATCCACCGGTTACCCAAACCCAAACTCTCTCAAAGCCATTCTATCACAAATCTGTCAATTCTACCTTGATAAAATTCTTCAAATCTGTCTCTTCCTCTTCATTCCTACTACTCCGGGGCCATGGTAGGCTCTTATCAACTTTACAGAATCAGTTACCTATTCTCCCTGCCTCCAGTCTCATTTTTGGAAATGAAGTAGATGAGAATTTAGAATGGTTTCCAGACCTTTGGCAGTTATAAGAAAAGCAATACAGAATAAGGAGGAGATTTAGAAGTAAAATTGTTGCAATGATTTTCATACATTTTTAGTTTGAAGAGTCTGTAAGCCACAAAAATAGAAATCTATAGTAATTCAGTGGATAATGGGCCAGGAGATCATGGAAGTGGTCCTGTTTAGGAAATATATGTATATGCTTGAAACCATAGGAACATAAGAGATCCTCCAGAATGAGAAAAGAGCTAAAGGCAAAATCTGAGGAATACTAATTTTTAAGGGTAAACAGAATAGGATCTTGCAAAGGAAACTAAGAATGAACAATATGGAAAACATGAGGGAAACCATGATAAGTGAGGAAAACCAAGATGTTATAAAAGCCAGAAGAGTGGCTAGAAAACTTTACTTGGTATGAATTTCTTACTGAAATCGTTCCCAACTACCCTGTTTAAAACAGCATCTCTCTCCCCACTACCCAGAATTTCCTATGCCTCTTCTCTGCTCTATATTTTCTGAAGTACTTTTTACCATAAAATTTCTAAATACTTTTATTTCTTCATTTTACACATATTTACTGTGCTATAACTGATATACTGAAAAATAAACAAAAAGCCAAAACCAACCCACAACTTTGCACTTATTTAATATATGCAATCTACTGAATTTGAAAATATTCACACACCTGAGAAAACATCACCACAAAATAATAGTCATATCTATCATCTCCAAAGGTTCCTTGGTTTTTGTTTTGTTCCTGTTGAGAACACCTAATACCTAACATTAGATCAACACTCATCACATTTTGAAGTGTACAATCAGTTTTAAGTATAGGCAATATGTTGTATACCAGAGTCCTAGAACTGTAATTTTATACCGAATGAACAACAAAGTAATCTCATTTAACCAACCCCACAGCTCCTAGCAATCACCATTCTATTTTCAGGTTCTATGTGCTTGACCATTTTAGATACCCGATATAAGTGGAATCATGCAGTATTTGCCCTTCTGTAATCGGCTTATTCACTTGGCACAATGTCTTCCAGGTTCATCCATGTGTTGTCACAAATGGCACGACTTCCTTCTTTTTTTCCAGGCTGAATAATATTCCATTGTATGTACTTACCACATACATAAAGAATGGATGGAGCACCAGTTTCTCCAGCTTCCAAAGCACTGTTCAGAAGTGCCACTTTGGTCACATTTCACTTAGACCAGGAAAGCGGAGCCCTGAACCGGCTGGAACAAAGAAAAAAAGCAGAGGCTAACATTACCAGACACAAAGTGGGAGTGACTATGCCAGTCTGGAGGTTGGGTCTGTGCAGGTGGCCTGCCCCTGGGTGGGCTGCACTGGGGTCCTGGGAGCTTTCCTAGAGCTGGGATGATTGAAAAGCCAGGTTCCCTGGCAGTGTGCCTCGCTCTGAAGTTGCCCAGAAGCTGATGTTGGTGGGTGTTTCCCTGGATCCAGGGTTCGAGGGGACTGCCGGGAGCCTGGGGCTACGGAAGCTGGCCAGGGTCAGGAGCCAGTGGGCGCTAGGCAGACGGGAAGTTGGTATAGCCGGATTCCTCCAGGAACTTCGTGTTTCTTGGAGCCACCCCTGCTGCAGGAGCTGCCTGGCACTGAGGTGAGCTGGGGAGTTTGGGTCCCAGGGTGCGTCAGTGCCTGTTCCCATTGGAGTCAGCTGGCAGTGGGTGGGCTGGGAGCCCCGGTTTGTGGGATCCTGGGGCCTCAGGAACTGTCTGGGGCTGTGACTGCTGGCAGGTGGTGGCGTGGATGGAGCCTGGGTTCGCAGTAGCTCACAGGGGAGGCACTTAGGGCAGGGGCAGTTGTGTAATTCTGGGGCCTGCCAGCTCTAGGGTCTACAGTGAATTGGGAGCTCACCTCATTCTGCTTCTCCTACTGGAAGGGTGTCTCTGGCCCTGGGCTTCTGGGCTAGGGAGGGAGAAGGGAGAGGGCTGATGGATGTAGTATGAAATTATCTTACCCATCTCAAAACACCTTATTTCTGTGTTTCGTCCAAGTGGTGTAATTGGTATAATCTTTTACCTGGAATCCTTAGCGCGTGTGAAGGTATTCTCAGGTGCAGATAGTTGCTCAAATTGGCCTTTCTGGGGAAAGCACAAGTGCTGGAAATTCTTGCAATCATTTTGCTGATGTTACTCCTACACTATATCTTGAAGTTAGGTAGCAACGTTCTTTAACCTTGTTTTTCTTTTGTTACAGTGCTTTGGATAGCTTCTTTACTTTCTCGCATGAATTTTAGTATCAGCTCATCAAATTTTGCCAGAAGGGTGGTGGGATTTTTATTGCAACTGCTTGAAATCCATATATCAATTAGAGGATTGTGGGCAATTTATTCATGTAGTTAATCACTCAGAAAACTCCATTAGCTCTCCAGTTTCTCTCAGCAGTGTGTTTTAGTTTTCTATGTGAAAGTCTTGTTTATCTTTTATTAAATTCATTTCCGAGTATTTTGGCTTTTACTGCTATAGAAATGAATTTTTTTCTTGGAACACTGAAATAAAAATAAAAACAATAAATGAAATTTTTATTAAATTATTTTCTTTCTTTTTTTTTTAAGGTTTTATTTAATTATTTGACAGACCACAAGTAGGCAGAGAGGCAAGCAGAGAGAGAGGGGGAAGCAGGCTTGATCCCAGGACCCTGAGATCGTGACCTGAGCCGAAGGCAGAGGCTTTAACCCACCGAGCCACCCCGGCACCCCTATTAAATTATTTTCAATTGTTTGTTGTTGGTATATAAAAGTACAGTTTTTTTCTTTGGTCTTTTATCCTGTGACCTTGCATGGTTTACTTATTCATTCTGGTAGTTTTGTAAACTTTTTAGGATTTTTCTATATAAACAAACGTCATCTGTGAAGTGAGATAGTTTTACTTTTTCATTTCTGATACTATGTCTTTATTTTCTTTTTTGCCTTACTGAAATAGCTAGAATCTCTAGTATAATGTTGAATAGAAGTGGTGAGATTGAGTATCCTGGACTTTTTCTCAAGCTTACAGGTAAGTGTTCATAGTTCACCATTAAGTGACCTTAGTTATACATTTTAGAAGATATTCTTCATCATATTGAGGAATCTGACTTTTATCCGTCATTTCCAGAGATGTTTTTGTTTGTTTTGCTTTTAAAATCATGGATGATCACAGCTTTGTAATATAGTTTGAAGTCAGGCATTGTGATGTCCCCAGCTTTGGTTTTCTTTTTCAACACTCCCCTGGTAATTTGGGGTCTTTTCTGGTAATACACAAATTTTAGGATTGTTTGTCCCAGGTCTGTGAAAAATGTCGATGGTATTTTGATAGGGATTACATTGAATGTGTAGATGGCTCTGGGCAGCATAGACATTTCAAAATGTTTACTCTTCTCATCCATGAGCATGGAATGTTTTTTCATCTCTTTGTGTCTTCCTCAATTTCTTTCATAAGTGTTCTGTAGTTTCTAGAGTATAGATACTTTACCTCTTTGGTTAGATATATTCCTAGGTATCTTATGGTTTTTGGTACTATTGTAAATGGAATAAATTCCTTAATTTCTCTGTCTTTAGTCACATTATTAATGTATAGAAATGCAACTGATTTCTGTGCATTGATTTTGTATCCTGCCACGTTGTTAAATTGCTGTATCAGTTCTAGCAATTCTGGGAGGAGTCTTTTGGATTTTCCACATGAAGTATCATGTCATCTGCAAAGAGCGACAGTTTTACTTCTTCTTTGCTTATTTAAATGCCTTTTATTTCTTTTTGTTGTCTGATTGCTGAGGCTAGGACTTTACCGCTATTGTTGAGCAATAGAGGTGAGAATGGGCATCTCTGTCATGTTTCTGATCTTAAGGGAACTCAGTTTTTCCCCATTGAGAATGATATTCACTGTGGGCTTTTCATAGATGGCTTTTATGATTTTGAGTTATGTTCCCTCTATCCCTACTTTGAAGAGTGATGAATGGGTATTGAATTATTTCAAGTGCTTTTTCTGAATCCCTTAAAGTGATATTTTTCTTTTTTATTCTATTAATATATGAAATACACTGATTTTTAAATCTTGTATTTATGGTATAACCCTACTTGATATTTCATTGTAAATATAATTTTTTGTATTACCAGATTCAATTTGCTATTACTTCAGTATGTGTACATCTGTATTCACTAGAACTGCTTATAATTTTTGTAAAAACATTGTCAACTTTTGTTACTAGGATAATGCTGGCTTTATAAAACAAATTGGAGTGTTTTTTCTATACTCTTGAGTTTTTGTACAATTGGTGTTATTTCTTCCTTAAATGTAGAATTTACCAATGAAATAATTGGGCATGGAGTTTTCATTGTGAGAAAGTTTTTGATAATAACTTAATTTCCTTTAATAGACATAGGGCTAATTTTCTTTTTGTGTCAGTCTTGGCATATTGACTGTTTGAAGGAATTCATTTTATCTAAATTATATTTGTTGGCACAAATTGTTCATAATCTCACATATTCTTAATGTGTGTAGGATTTGTAGTGACGATCCGTCTTTTATTTTTCATGTTCGTAACTTGTGTTTTCTCTCAAATTTATTTTCTTGGTCACTCTAGCAAACGGTTTCTAATCTTACTGTTTTAAAGAACCAACATTTGCTTTGTCAATTTTCATGTTATTTGTTTTCTATTTTATTGATTTCTGCCCTTGACTCTTTCCTTCCATTTTCTTAATTTTGTTTAACTTCATTTTTTTTTCTTTCTAGATTCTTTTATATAATTTTTTTTCTTTCTGGGTTCTTGAGTGGAAGTTTGGAGGTTTAGATCATTGATTTCATACCTTTCTTTTAAATATAACATTTAAAGATAAACTTCCTATTAAGCACTAATAGTATTTTGACATATTTTTCATTATTCAGTTTAAACTATTTTGTTTTCCTTCTGATTTTTTTTTTTGTAATTGAAAATAATATGTGTTCTGTGGTTGTTGGGAGTCATCTTTTACAATATCAACTGACAAACATCAATTAGGTTAAGGTGAATAATAGTGTTGTTGAATTTATATCTTTATCATTTGTCTATTAGTCTCTAAATTGTTGTAAGAGGAGTGCTAATATGATTATGACTGTGAAATTGTCTAATTTTCCCTTCAGCTCTGGATTTTTTCATGTATTTTGAAACTTTGCTATTAGCTATGTGCATTTTTAACCAGTGTTATGAGCTTGAATTCATGCTTTTATCATTATGAAATGTTTCTTTTTATCTCTGATAATATTCTTTATCCTCGTGTCTGTTTGTTAATATTGTGACTCCAGTTGTCTTATGCTTACCATTTGCATGGTCTTGTTCCATCCATTTACTTGCTTAGAGTTTCCATCTCTCTGCTAACATTACCCATCTGTTATTACATGTTGCCTACTTTTTTGATTAGAGTGCTTAATATATTAATCATAGTTATTTTAAGTTCCCTTTTTGATAAATCCAACATCTGTCATATCTGTCTGGTTCCAATGATTGCTTTATTTTTTTAGACTGCGTTTTTTTCTTGCATTCTGGCATGCCTTATAATTTTTTTTTATTGAAAGCTGGATCTGTTGTTCTAGATAACAAGAACTATGGTAAATAGGCCTTCAGTATGACAGTTTACAGTGATCTCTTAGAAGTTAGGATGTTTAATGTTTTCTGTAGCTGTAGGTGTCAGAGGCTTCACATTCCTCTAGTGTCCTTGTATTTGTCTCCCTTCTTGACTTTGAGCTTCCCTAAGTGCTCCTTCTAAAAAGAGTCTGTATCTTGCAGCTTTATCACCTGTAGCCTACTGTTTTTGTACTAGAGCCCTATTACTGTGGTAAAGGGTGGGGATGGGGGAGTGTTCGCTAATCGTCTAATTATATCTTAGTGTTTTAGTGAGCCTGTATCTTGGGGCTGTGATCTTCATAAGTGTTATCCGGTGATATAATGCCCCATCCCTCATTTTCATTCTGTTCCCTGGCTATAGTGCTCCCAGTCTATTTTCTTGTGACCTTGACCTCTGTTGACTATTCTTTTTATTGCTATTGTTGTTATTAGATGAGATAGGAAATCTAGACATAGGTGGAGTGAGAGAAATGCTCTTTTCCAAAATGAGATATGGCTCTTGCAAAGTTATTTTTCCTGAAGAGTAGTCCTTTGTTATGAAGTATGCTATGGTTATACTTCACACTAATTATTTTCTAACTACCCCTGCTAGAATTAGGAGGTGATCTTTCTTGGCTTTTCTTTTTGAGAACATAGTGGAGCTCCTAGAGGCCAACCTCATGAAAATGTGCCATTTCCAGGAGTTTCTCACTCATAGGCTAGTTCACATTTGGTCTCCAGCAAACTGTCAAAATTACCAGTTTCCTGCCAGATTATGGCTTCAGCAGGTTCTACACCAGGTAATCAGGTTTTGGCTGTATCTCTCTGAATTTGTCTGTCTCTCCATATTTGGGGGTAGTGATTTGCTCTGCAAATTCATTTCTTTGATTGGCTCAAGAAAAGTTGTTAACATTAAATTTTTCAAGTTTTTTTTTGTTGTAAGGATCAGAGTGATGATTTCTAAGCTCTTTACATATCAGTGCTAACTAGAAGTCTTAGATTCATCTATTTACTTTTATCCTTTCAGAGTTTTTATATTTGCAATGCTTCTCTTATACATATATATATAGTTGAGCCCTAAAGTTATTTTTTTAAAGATATTTATTTATTCATTTGAAAGAGAAAGAAAGCAGGAAGCGGGGAGGGGATGAGGGAGGGGGAAAGCAAACTCTCTGCTGAGCGGGGAGCCTGATGAAGAACTTGATCCCAGGATCCTGAAATCATACCTGAACCAAAGTCAGAGACACTTAACCAACTGAGTCACCCAGGTATCCCAGGTCTTAATTCTTTATGTATTTTGACAGTCTCTGTTTTTTAATTATTGATATGGTTGTATTTAGGTCTATTATTTTACTCTTTGCATCCTGTTTCCTCATTTTTGTTATTCTTTTCCTTCTTTTCTACCTGCTTTTAAATTTGACTAGTTTTTAGGATTCCATTTTACTTTGTTCCTTTTTTAATTACACCATTTATATTAACTTTTACTGATTTCTCCTAAGGATTTTAATATACATCCTTACATTTAACTATTGAGAGGATAGAGGAAGCTGTTGGCAGAGTAGGAGGATCCTAGAGTGCAGAGAAGTGGTTTAGGGAAGAAAGGGATCCTGGCTGCTGGGAGAGGAGGGAGCCACAGTCATGGAGAAGGGTGTGAAAGAGTACACTGGAATGCACATGGAGATTTCCCCATAGTTACTGGCTTGGAAAATGAGAGGGACTGTATTTCATGAGTTCTTAACAACCAGCAGAGCTTAAAGCCTGGAGTGTTTTGGTGTTTTTTATTTGTTTGTTTGTTTTTGTTTTTGTTTTTAGTTTCAGAGGTAGAATTTAGTGATCCATCAGTTGCTGACGACACTTACATGACTTCAAGTGCCCTCCTTAATACCCATCTCCCACTTACCCCATCCCCCCATCAACCTCCCCTCCAGCAACCCTCATTTTGTTTCCTGTGATTAGGAGTCTCTTATGATTTGTCTTCCTCTCTGTTTTTGTCTTATTTTATTTTTCCTTCCCTTGCCCTATGCTCATCTGTTTTGTTTCTTAATTTCCACATGAGTGAAATCTTACAGTATTTGTCTTTCTCTGACTAATTTTGCTTAGCATAATACTAATATAGTGTATATTATATATATAATACTAATATAATAATATAATAGTTGCATCCACATAATTGCAAATAAAGCAAGGAGTTTTAAAGGTCAGTGGGCTTGGCTGGGATAGAATCCAGAGGGCACTGCACTGCTCTTCAATAGAAGGCAAACAAACAGCCTGGGGACATATAGCATGGAAACAGTGACCTGAAATACACCTGAAATGCACATGGCAGAGAGATTATTTACTCTTCTCAGAGTATGTCACTGAGAGGCAGCAGTTATAGAGACATCTCTCCAGGAACAAAGGGTGGCAACACTTCCTTCCTCACCCTCTCAGAATAATCATGGAGCCATGTGCAGGAAGCAGTGCAGCATGGACACTGGCTGCTTAACTTGCTTATACCAAGCTCTACCCCCCCTTTGCTCTGGTGGAAGTAATCATGCTTACCTCAGTCTCAGCTCGGCAAGGCCCCTACCCCATGTCTCCAAAGCAGGGAGTTTTGCAGGGACTCAGTTCTGGTGGAGGTGGTGATAGGCCTAATTTCACAAGCAGACCAAAGCACATCTAGTTAAAACTCATCATGTTCAGGCCAGGGACAAAACACTGCATGTAGCAGGCAAGTAGAGCCCCTGTAGACAACTGGCCTGTAGGATAGAGCAGCCAGAACACAACAGAAGAGTACATGCAACACACACACACTGGAGGCATTCCCGTAAGTACCAAGACCTGGGCACTATTGGACCTGTTTTTCATAAGGTCAGTACTTTCAAGAGCAGGAGATCTAAGTGGCTATTCTGACACTTAGGAGAAGGCAGAGACTTAGACAAAATAAGACAAGAATTTATCCCAAATGAATGAATCAGATAAGGCCACAGCCAAAGATCTAAGAAAAGTGGATATAAGTAACATGCCTGATGGAGAATTTAAAGGAATGGTCATAAGTCTAGTCACTGGGCCTGAGAAAAGAATGGAAGATATCAGTGAGACCCAGTGTAGAAGGTTTTTACTTTGTTGAAGTCCCAATAGTTCATTTTTGCTTTTGTTTCCCTTGCCTTTGGATATGTGTCTAGTAGGAAGTTGATATGGCCAGTACCAAAGACACTGCTGCCTGCTTCTTTGACCTCGGCTATGGTAACTTCTTCCTAGACACATATCCAAAGACAAGGGAAACAAAAGCAAACATGAACTATTGGGACTTCATCAAGGTAAAAACTTCTGAACAGCAAAGAAAACAGTCAATAAAACTGCAGTGCCTTGCAACCTACGGAATGGGAGAAGATAATTTACAAATGACATATCAGATAAAGGGCTAGTATCAAGATCTATAAAGAACTTATCAAGCTTAAAAAATATCCAAAAAATAAATAATCCAGTCAAGAAATGGACAGAAGGCATGAACAGTTTTTTTCCAAAGAAGACACACAAATGACCAACAGACACATGAAAAAATGCTCCACATCACTTGCCATCAGAGAAATACAAATCAAAACCACAATGAGATGCCACCTTCTACCAGTCAGAATGGCTAAAATTAACAAGGTAACAGAAAAACAAATATTGGCAAGGATGTGGAGAAAGGGGAACCCTCTTACACCATTGGTGGGAATGCAAGCTGGTACAGCCACTCTGGAAAACAGTATGGAGGTTCCTCATGAAGTTAAAAATAGAGTTACCCTATGACCCAGCAATTGGACTACTAGGTATTTACTGCACAGATACAAATGTAATGATCTGAAGAGGCACATGCACCCCAATGTTTATAGCAGCAGTGTTCACAATAGTCAAACTATGGAAAGAGCCGAGATGTCCATCGACCTGAATGGATAAAGAAGATGTGATATATATATGTGTGTGTGTGTGTATATATATATATATATATATATATATATATATATATATATGAATGATGGGATATTACTCAGCTATCAGAAGGGATGAATACTTACCATTTGTGTTGACATGGAGGGAATTGGAGGCTATTATGCTGAGTGAAGTAAGTCAATCAGAGAAAGACAATTATATGGTTTACTCATATAAGAATATAACAAACAGCACAGAGGATCATTGGGGAAGGGACGGAAAATGGACTGGGAAGAAATCAGAGAGGGAGACAAACCATGAGGGACTCTTAACTATAGGAATCAAACTGAGAGGTATTGGAGGGGAGCTGAGTTGGGGGTGGGGTAATTGGGTGGTAGTCTTTAAAGAGCATATGTGATTTGATGAACACTGGATATTATATGTAACTGATGAATTATTGAACTCTACATCTGAAACTAATGAGGTACTATATGTTGGATAATTGAATATAAATAAAAAAAAGAATTTTATTAACCCCCCCCAAATAAAAACCCTAAGGAGTTTGGGGCCTGTGTTCTTCTCTAGGATTTTGATGGATTCTTGTCTCACATTTAGGTCTTTCATCCATTTTTAATTTATTTCTGTATATGGTATAAGAAAGTCATCCAGTTTCATTCTTCTACATTGTCACTCTCCAATTTTCCTGACATCATTTGTTGAAGAGCCTGGTAGTCTTTCCTGCTTTGTCAAAGATTAGTTGACCATATAATTGGTTGTGGGTCTATTTCTGGGTCCTCTATTCTGTTCCATTGATATATGTATCTGTTTTTATGCCAGTACCATCCTGTCTTGATCACTACAGGTTTTGGCATGTAATTACTCATAATATACTCTTATTATTGTTTGTATTTCTGCAGTGTTGGTTGTGATCTGTCCTCTTGAATTTGTGATTTTGTTTATTTGGGTCCTTTCTTTTTTCTATTTGGTAAGTTTGGGTAGGGGTTTATCAGTTTTTAAAATTCTTTCAAAGAACGAGCTCCTACTTTCATTGATCTACTGTTTTTTAAAAATTTCTATATCATTTATTTCTACTTGAATCTTTATCTCCCTTCTTCTGATGGTTTTAGGCTTTATTTGCTATTCATTTTCTAACTTCTTTAGGTGTAAGGTTATGTTGTATATTTGAGGCTTTTTCCCCTATATACTTCCCTCTTAGGACTGCCTTTGCTGCATCCCAAATGTTTTGAAGTGTTGTGTTTTCATTATCATTTGCTTCCATGTATTCTAAAAAATTTCTTCTTTGATTTCCTGGTTAACCCATTTATTTGTAAGTAAGATATTCTTTAACCTCCATGTATTTGTGGTTTTTCCAAAAATTTTTCCTTGTGTTTAGCTACAAGTTTCAAGTGTTGTTGTCTAAAAATATGTATGGTATATCCTCAGTCTTTTTGTACCAGTTGTTGCTTGATTTGTGACCCAGTATCTGAACTATTCTGGAAAATGTTCCCTGTGAACTTGGAAAGAATATATATTCTGCTGCTTTAGGATGAAATGGTCTGAGTGGTCTAGTCCCTGGTAAGGTAAGTCCCTGTGGTAAGTCCCTGTGTTCCAGGGTAAATCCCTGTGGTCCAGTGTATCATTCAAAGCCATTGTTTTCTTATTTGGCTTTGAATTTGATTTTGTGGGTGTAGATTTGTCCTCACTTTAGCTTTAGAGTAATCTTGCTTTTAAGTTGTGTACTTTCTGGGGATATCAATTCAATACCTAAAGTGTTTAACAATATTTCTCCACTCTGGATTGTCACAGCCTCAACTCCCAGTCCCGTGTAATTTCTGAAATATCCATTTAATTCAGAGACCTCTGATAGTTTCTGTCAGAACTTGTAAAATATCTCCATGTGTAGTTTAGTATTGAGCCAAACCTCAATGGAACCTCTATGCAGATTTCCTTTTCTGCATGGCTCGCTCTTGTAATATGCTGCCCTGCAAATTTTATCTCTTTTAGTAACACTGAACTCTTATCTTTATCTCCTAACTCCAGTAAGATTCCTGTGCTTTCTTTGGGATATATTTTTATGGAGTATCATCTGGAAGGTGGTTGTGGGCAGAGAGCTAATACATAATTTGAAACTCAACTCATTTATTTCCTTTGTTTCAGAAGTCGCAATTCTACACTGCATGTTTTCCAATATACAAAAATTGTTTATGTATTTTGTGCACTTTTATAGGTATTTATATTTATATATGATATAATAATATATAATAATACATTAATACTTATAATAATTATAGTATATAATTAATATATGATAATTAATATATAATATATATATTTACATATATTACATATATATTTATAGCTATTGTTTAGTCTGATAACCAGTTCTTCTGCCATAGCTGGAAGAGGAAGTCTCTGTTTCCACAAAAGTTGAACAAATGCAAATTATCAGGTCATACCTACAAAGACTCTAAATATGTTTGTGCAGGAACTCAAGAGCTTTTATTTAGTAGTCTGCCCATTTCCTGGTAATTTTGATGTAGGTAATTAGAGTGTCATACTGAGATAGCATTAAGATAAGGGAAAGAATACCATCTGAAATTTATATTTATTGTAATTAAAGTCAGATTGGAGGCCAGATGTCAGCATGGCAGTGTCTTGAGTATTCCAGATAAAGTCAAGAGAACAAGATAGCAATAGGAGATGCACAAGCCTTTTAGAGATTGGGAGGAGTCTGATTAGGATCTGGGACCCCAGAAATAAAAATTCTATTTGAAATATTAACTGGTAGTAACTGAAAACAGAAGAGGAGAATCTTCTTGCCAGATGCAGAAGATGTTGGTAGATACACAGATTAAGGAAGCTTTGTTCTAGTTTTGGCCTCTGGTCACTGACAGCATAGCCCTTGAGTGCAAACTAAAAGCCAGAGGGACATGTATCCCCTCTGATCTCTGCTGCCACATTTCTTCCTGCAAAACTTTGCAGCCAAGTATTCCCAGGCACTCCAGGTTCTCTAAGCAGAACTGCCATGCTTCCTGGAAGATATTACTATTTATGTCAACCTCGTCTCAAGAGCTGTCTAAAAGAGCAAAGGGATTTACTGCTCAAAGGAGATGAAAGATTGAAAGAGGCCAAAGATCTTAACTCAGAGAGAACCCATTGAAGATATTTTGCCTTGTCAGAGACTGTCTGTATGCCAACTCCATAAAAAGGAACATCTAAACTCAGACATTTATAAAGACAGAATGGCAGGTAAGAAAGCAAAAATTTGTTTTTCCCCAAAGATACAGATAGAATTCACAGTTATGTTGACTGTCATGCAATGATTGACTTTCTTTCCAGCTTACCATTCCTTACTGAGTTAACTTTTCTCTGTAACTGATTTGTTGAATGCTTGATTTTGATGAGACTTCCCTTAAAGTCACTGTACCTAACATGAACTTATGCTTGGAAGACAAATTTGAGAAGGCAGACCCTAAATAATCTTTCTGTGCTCTAAAACAGCAAAAAAGGTTTATTCTTGCTTATCTATAGCTCCAGGAGTTAACCTCAGGCCTTAGCTCTCAAGCCCCTCTGGTTCATTTCAGGTATTTTAGTTCTCTAAGAGCCATTTTCCTATGCCTCATTGTCCCTTAGAGTGTCTTTTATCGGATACCAGAATTGCTGGCATGATAGTTCCCTTGTAACACCCCACCACCAGCTCTGCCTTAATATAAGTGCTAGCTGCCAAACCACACAATGGGGAACAAAGCAGAAAAGGGGGGAGGTTGCTGCCATGTAGAATCACAAATGAAAATATCAGCCAGCTTTAAAGGCATCAGAATATCTTTCCTAGTTCAAAATGCCAGCCTCTGTCATGGAGTGATGTGGTGTTTCCTGATGTGTTGAAAGCAGCACTGCGATGAAAGGAAGATAGTGCCCTTATCCAGCTGAAATTTTGAACTGGATACCCTGTGGGAGTCTTGTATACAGTCTTTGACTCATCACAATAAAGACTGGCTGCTGACAGCTCATCAACTTTGACTTCTGGCCAAAACTCCAACACTTGGCTTCTTTTTTTTTTTTTTTACCCTCCTCTGAACTCTTCCATTTCTTCTTTTCTAACTTCTTCTACCCATTATTTAGATATTGAAGGTTTTCTTGGATCTGAAGGCAGTCTTGACCATAGCAGTATTAGTCCACTGGCTCACTTGCCAAAGCATGTTTGACATTTTTTCTCCTATTTGTAATGCAGCTAATATTTATTGATTACTCTGCTAGATGCTAGAGATACAGAAATAAAGAAACGTGGTTTTTGCCCTCATGGAGAACTTCCATAAGTGGGTTCCTAGATCCACCTCAAGATTACTTGTAGAAGCTTGTTAAAAATCTAGTTTTCTGTGTCCTAGCTAAGAATTACTGAGTGAAAATTTCTGAAGTTAGATGTAAGAATTTACATTTTTAATTAGTTCCCTAAGTGGTTCTTAAGCACATTGCATCTTGAGAACTATTAAACACACAAATATGGAATTAAAATTTTTGATAAAGTACCTAAAAGATGAAAGGATGGCATAGGGAAGGCAAATTTTAATTGGGACACATAGGTTAAAAGGGGCCTAAGGAAGGGACATTTAAACTGAGACTTGAGAGATAAGTGGAATTATTCAGATGAAGTATTGGGGAAAAACATTCTTCAGTAGGGGGAAAACTTAAGCAGATTTCCTAAGATAATAATATTGATGTTTTCCTAGTCTACATACATGCCTAGTACCTTGTCCTAAAGGGGATATGAGCATGTAAAGACATGCACCCTGTAATCTGGGTTTAACTCCTCCTCTCTGCTTTTCCTTTAGCCTAAAAATTTCCCCACTAGGACCTGAGCTAAATTAGGAAAGAGTGTATCAATTCTTATATAGGTCCATATTTAACAGGATAAATATTTATTTTCAAATCACCTCATCTCATTTCTTTCTTTGCTTTCTCAATAATGAAATTGGTATGTGAGAATGCCGAGAAAAAAAAAAAGATCACATAGTATATACTCTGTGGTTTACAGGGACCCATGTGTATTTATAAGTAAATATTACCAGTAGGAACTTTATGGTTACATGTCAGGTGAATGTTTTATGTAAAAATCTCTGATGATGGATTTCAAGGCAAATCTAACTTGAATTGAGATATCACACAGTTAGAATGCTGTAGGGATTCTGGAAATTCTGAGCAAAGTTCAGTGAGCTATTAAACTAAATATTTGTGAAGAAAAATTAGCAATCTGAAAAATAAATAGTGTTCATTCTGACTGATCTTATGACTCATGAGCTACTGATAAGACCATTTGAATCTATAGAGAAATTATTATTCACACTCCTTTGTGCAGAGCAAGAAGGGATTCTAGCAATTTGCTGATAACACATGGGCTTCTTACAGTCATCTGAGATGACAAGAAAGAAATAACATTATTTGTAGATGATGTACTTTTGTACTTAAGAAAATTCAAAAGAATCTATATGTAAATTATTAGAATATAAAAAATATTGAACAGGGTTGGTGAGTGCAAGGTCAATATATATATAAATCATTTTTTACTCTCAGATACTAACAAAAAGCAGTTAGAAAATGACAGTAACATCAAAAACTTAAGACGTGGAGTATGTATAATGAAGGATATGAAAGACCACAAGAAATTATAAAATGTTATTGAGAAGAATAAAGGGGACTTAAATCAATGAAGGGATAGCCATATTTGTGGATTGGAATCTAATTTTCCAGAATTGACAACTATAATGGCTCTTTAGTTTCAAAAAGTATATCTGAAACAGGATAAATCAAAATCCATTTCTGGGTATATCATAGTGATGCAAAACAGCACTAAATCAAACAGATGATCTTAAAAGTGCCAGGTAGTAAAATAGATTTCTTACAATGGAGTGGCAACTAGACTGACAACTGACCTCCCAAAAGGAACAATGGAATCCAAGGGATTATGGAATATCTAGAAACTGTTGAAATCAAGTAACTGTTGACCTAGAATTATATTCCCAGTGAATTATCCTTCTGGATTGAGCACATAATAATGACATTAAAAAAACCAAATAACAGAGAACACTAATGGAACTTTTAAAGGATGTTCATGAAGAAGCAAGATGATCTTGGAAGGAATGTCTGAGATATAAAGAAACTGTGACCGAAAAATTGCTAACCATGCATAAATACAGTAAATAAGAAAATGTGATGGACAAAAAAATAATATGAACAGGTAGAAAACAAGAGAAGATTAAAAAACCGTTCGGGGGAAGCCTGGGTGGCTCAGTTGATTGGGCGGCTGCCTTCGGCTCAGGTCATGATCCCAGCGTCCTGGGATCGAGTCCCACATCCTGCTCCTTGCTCAGCAGGGAGCCTGCTTCTGCCTCTGCCTCTGCCTGCCTCTCTGTCTGCCTGTGCCCTCTCTCTCTCTCTCTAATAAATAAATAAAATCTTAAAAAAAAAAAACTTTCGGTATAGCAGACAGTGATTATGTGTGCTTTGGCTGCTTATGTTACTTAGAGGGTAGAAATATTTCTTAGTTTTCCACCTTGTTAAGCATAACCCATGTTAAAATTTCAAAGGAAACCTCTGATATAATAGAAAAAGTAAATTATTTCTAAGCCAAAAGAGGAAAAAATAGAATTAAAAAGCAGACAAACAAAAAACCCGTCAATCAATTCAGAAGAATGCATGAAATGAGAAGTAAAAACATAAAATGTGAAAGAAAAAAGTAAAGAGAAAGTACTGGATGATTTGGCAAAAATAAATCCAAATATATCACAATTAACATTCATTGATAAAATCCTCAGTCAAAAATAACAAAGTCCATCTACATGCTATTTAAAAGAACTTAAAGTATAAAGACCAAAAAAGAGTTGGAAAATAAAAGTATAATAAAAACATTTACAAGATAAATACTAACTTAAATAAACCATAATAGTTATGTTACTATCAGACAAAACCATTTTTAAAGTAAAATATAATTAGGAATAAAGAAGGTCACTTCAAAATGTTAAATGGGGGGTGCTTGGGTAGCTTAGTGGGTTAAGCCTCTGCCTTTGGCTCAGGTCATGATCTCAGGGTCCTGGGATCGAGCCCCACATCGGGCTCTCTGCTCAGCAGGGAGCCTGCTTCCCCCCTCTCTCTGCCTGCCTCTTTGCCTACTTGTGATCTCTGTCAAATGAATAAATAAAAACTTAAAAAAATATTAAATGGATCACTTCAAAAGGGTAAAATGAAGACATAACCATTTTAAACTGGGGTATATGTAAGACTACAAAATAGATCAAGCAGAAATAGAAATAAAAGGAGTAATGAGCAAATTCACCACATCTCTGAGCAACAACAATAAAAAATCAAGAAGACAATGTTTTAGAGGATTGAAAAAGAAAATAAACAATTCTGATAAAAGGAACATATGTAGAATCTTTCATGCCACAATTTGAGAATATGATTTCTGAAGATCACAGTAATGCTTATGAAAATTCAGTAGGTACCAATGATAAAACAATTCTTAGTACATTTCAATGAATTCATAATAGACCTTTTTCTCTGTCAGTAATCTATTAAACACAACAAAGCTAAATAAAAAATCCTATGTGCTTGGAAATTTAAAAAGACACGAGTCAAAAAAATCACAGCAGAAATCAGAAAATAGTTATAAAGAAATAAAATATACTAAGTAACAAAACTTGTGGGATGCAGCTAAAATAATACAGGAAAACCTCTAATTTTAAATGTTTATATTAGAAGAGAAAAAGGACTAAAAGTTTGAGCTCAACACAGAACTAGTAAGTTGGAACTAATAAATTTATGAAATTCATAAATATAAATGCTGAATAGGAAAAATGCAGAATACAAAATGTTCAAAAATATACAAAACTTAATATTTATGTATGAATACATTTGTGATAAGGCTTTAAAGAAAAAAAAAGGCAGTGATAAGCATAAAATGGAGAACAGTGGTTCCCTTTGGGGAAGAATGAATTAAGGGGGCTTTCCAAAGTGGTTTTGAATACGTGGGTTTGATTTATTTCTTAAATTGGATGATAGGCATTCAGGGATTAATTATACTACTTTCAATTCTTTTAATGAGTATGAAATATTTCATAATAAATTAACCATCTCTATGTCACTCATTTTTGCAATATTTTATCCTTTCAACTATCTCATTCCTTCTTTTTTGAACTCATCAGAATCTCTAGTACTCATTCTTACCTTTTCTCTAAGCTCTTATTTCCCTTCATCTCTAATCTTGGTTGTGTTTCTTCCCAGTTTAAACCTAGCCCTCCCTGATGCACATTCTTGCAGCAGTCTTCGGCTACTGGACTTTCTATCACATTCTTCTTCATCAGTTTTCACAAGCCACCTGCTTTGGTTTTTATAATATCTAGGAGTTTGTGCTATTGATGTTTGCATTGTATCCTTCCTCTTTTCAATCTCCTTTTGCTACTCTTTTTATCTTTGCCTATGTCCATGTATTGATGCTTGACAGGGCTCTGAAGTGGCTCTATTACATCTAACTCCATGTGCTTTTTCTCTATGGATCATCTTTTCTGGCTTCAATTAACATCCATAAGTCTTGATCTCAATTCTTTTATCTCCAAGTGAGACCTCTTCCCTGATTTCTAGATCTGTTAGATTGCACACTTAATGGAACCAGTTAAATGTTTAAAAGTTACCTTGAGTTTCTGAATTCCTTATTTTTCTTCTAAAATTTATTTTTTCTTTCCTTTTCTGTTTTTTTATTTTTAAAGATTTTTATTTATTTATTTGACAGGCAGAGATCAGAAGCAGGCAGAGAGGCAGACAGAGAGAGAAGGAGGGGAAACAGGCTCTCTGCTAAGCAGAGAGCCTGATTTGGGGCTCCATTGCATGACCCTGGGATCATGACCTGAGCTGAAGGCAGAGGCTTTAACTCCCTGAGCCACCCAGGTGCCCCTATTTTTTCTTTTATTTACTGTTTTGAAGATTAGTCAATAAAACTAGAAATGGAAATAATTCAATATTCTTTCTTTTCCCTCACATCCAACATGAAATCAAAGAACAAATCTGGTGTATATCTGAGAATCATCCTTAAAACTGCTCACATTTGTTCCCATTTCTGTGCCTTAGCTTATAGTCATCCTGGACAATTACAATAGTTTTCTAATTCATCTTCCTGCCTCTAACTCTTGATTCTTCCACCATCCTTTATATTAATGCCAAAGTGTTCTTTCTAAAGTCTAAATTTTACTGAGTTTCTTCCTTGCCTAAAACCATTTATAATTTATGATTACTTATACAACAAATTTTAAACTCCACAATATGCACATAAGGTCCATCATGATCTGGCTTCTGCCTAAGTTTTCAGACTTATTTCTCATTTTCTTTTTCCCTCTTTCCTTCACCCTCTTGTCAACTACCAATAGATTCTTTGTAATTATTATCAACATATTAACATTTATTGAGCATTTCTCTTTCAGCTACAGTATCCCTTATTTTACATGTGCTATCTTGTATGACTTCCAAATTAACTTCCAAATTAAGGAAGGAAATTACTTCTATTCTGTCCATTTTATAAAGGAAGACCATAGACTAGTAAGTTGTAGATGGAGATGGTTATATCTACAGAATTACTCACTGTTTTGCTGATCATCAGACTGTTTTCCACTCCAGGATCTTGTTTTACAAGGAATTTTCCCCCTCCTAACCCACACAAGTTTCAGTACCAAGTTCATATACCATCTTCTATATGAAGCTTAGCCTTACTCTTATAAGTGTCATTGACTTGTTCTACATTCTACCCATCATAGTTTTCATAAGTCTTAATCACATTTATTTTGTTTTCTACATCTCACAGATTGTGAGGGTTGGTATGGAAATCATTTGTCTTTATTTGATGAGGACTTAAAATAAGAGCCTTATACTTGATTGAAATTCAATAAATATTTATTGAGTTGAACTGTTGGATTTCTGCAATCTTGACTTCTCATGTTATTCACTTGTCAGTAACCTTCACTATATTATAACATTATAATTATAAATATTTTACAAATGTTTACATACTACATTCTCCTATCCCATGGCTTATCATAATGCCTCAAATATAATAAATATTTAGTAAACATTGGTTAATTGAAGCATTACATTTGCCCAGTACATGCCCATTTTAGTACTCTAATTCCCAAGCTTCCTTTTACCTTTATAACAAAAGATGAATAGAATTAACATGATATATACCAAGGATCATTAAAAATTTTTAGCCCCAGCTTGTATGTGGGGGTGTCTGCAAAACTGTTTTAACTTTATCTAGTATTGTCTATGCCTGCATACAGAGTTCTTATGAATTTTCCGTTTAAGTTAACTTTATAATACAATGTTTAATTTTTTAAGGGGAAGATATGGCCTGAAGAGATTAGTCTTTTTAGGTAAATTTAAGAAAAGGAAAATGTGAGGGATTCAATATGGTAGCAAAGGGTGATCCTGAGCTCTCTCCCTTCCTTGGAAATCACAAATATACAGCTACATATGGGATAATTTCCTCTGAAAAAGACCAGAACACTGAATGAAAAGATCCTTCCCAAAAATAGACAAAAAGGGCAGCATCAAGATGGGTAGGAGAGGCAGAGACACTATTTTGCATAAAGACATCCCCTCACATGTAGTGATCCACACCTCACATGTAGTGTAGGAAAAAACCCCACCTCACATGTAGTGATCCACAGCTGGGAGTTATCTTTTAAAATATGGAACTTTCCCCTGAAAAGTGAGGGGTTTGTGTCCTACATCAGACATCCCAACCCTTAGATTCTGCAGGACAGAGGCAAGTCTTCTGAATGTCAGTCTTTGAAAACCTGACAAGGATTATGTCCAGGAAAATACAGAACTGTAGTGAAAGGAGAACTTGCTCTTAAAGGTTTCATGTGAAGACTTGTTCATACTGGAACCTAACACAAAAACACTAATTTGAAAGGCATCTAGAGCACTTGTGAATAAGACACAATTACTAATCTTAAATTACCTGCCTGTGAACCAGGAAGCCATTAGGGCTTTCTTCAGGGATGCAGAAACTGGTGGGTGCTATATTTATGACCTCATCCTACCTCACTAAGGTTGGTATTCATGGGCACCATTTTGGAAATATCTCTGACCTGCTAAGACTGGTAGGCATACCTAGCTGAGAACCTGCCTTACCCCCACAGCACAATCACATGTCACAGCCAGGCTGAATGGCAGCTGGGATAACCTCTGTGTCCCCGCACAGCACCACATCATGGCTGGGCAAGGTGACAGTCCTGCCTGTCCATGCACTGCAGATGTGGCCTTGGACATAGACAAGTGTATGCAGTCCAAACAGTATGTCCCTTATGTACCTAGCTTTGGTGGCCAGAGGGGATGATGCTTTTGGCTTCCATATTCTTACATGAGCTTCTCCTTCAAGATAGGGTGGGGTAGCTTATTTGCCTAATAACTAGAAATAGAGACTCAGGCCAAGTGAAGAGACAGAAGACTATGTTCCAAATGAAAGAAGACAGAACCTCAGAAAGACCCTTATGATACAGATATAAGCAATTTACCTGATAAAGAGTTCAAAGTAATGATCATAAAGATGCTTATTGAACTCAGAAGGATACATGAATACAGTAAGATCCTCAAGAAAGAGTTATATAGTTTTCAGATTACAGATGTTTTACCGCTTTGGTTAGGGTTATTCCTATGTATCTTATGGATTTGGGTGCAATTGTTAGTGGGATAAATTCCTTGATTTCTCTTTCCGATGCTTCATTATTTGGGTGTATAGGAAACAACAGATTTCTGTATATTGATTTTGTATCCTGAAGCTTTATTAAATTTGAGTATCAATTCTAGCAATTTTTTGGTGGAGTCTTTTGGATTTTTTTACATAGCACGGCATGTTGTCTTTGAAGAGTGAAAGTTCGACTTCTTCCTTTCTGATTTGGATGCTTTTTATTTCTTTTTGTTGTCTGACTGTGGAAGCTAGGGGTTTCAGGACTATGTTGAACAACACTGGTAAGAGTGGACATCCCTGTCTTGTGTGATGGTCGAGGAAAAGCTCTCAGTTTTTCCCTATTGCATATAATATTAGCTTTCGGTCTTTCATATATAGCCTTTATGATACTGAAGTTTGTCTTCTCAACCCTACTTTGTTGAGGGTTTTTTTTTTTTATCAAGAATGAATGTTGTACTTTGTTCAATGTTTTTTACACATCTATTGAGAGGATCTATAGAACAGTTATGAAAAATCAAAGATGACACCAAGAAATGGAGAAATATTTTGTGCTCATGGATTGGAAGAACAAATACCATTAAAATGTCTATACTACCCAAAGTAATCTACATATTTAATGCAATCCCTATCAAAATACCACTAGCATTTTTCACAGAGCTAGAACAAACAATTTTAAAATTTGTATGGAACCACAAAAGATCCCAAAGAGCCAGAGTATTGAAAAATAAAAGCAAAGCTAGAGGTATCACAATTCTGAACTTCAAGTTCTATTACAGATTTGTAATACAGTGATAGAACTGTGATCAAGATAGTACTGGCACAAAAATAGATACATAGATCAATGGAACAGAACAGGAAACCCAGAAATGGAATCCCAACTGTGTAGGCAACTAATTTTTGACAAAGCAGGAAAAAATATCCTCTTCAATGAATAGTGTTGGGAAAACTAGACAACAACATGAAAAAAAAAAGGAAACTGGACCACTTTCTTATACCATACCCCCAAATAAATTCAAAATAGATGAAAGACCAGAATGTGAGATAGGAATCCATCAAAATCCTAGAGGAAAACACAGGCTGCAACCTCTTTGATACTGGCCCTAACAACTTCTTGCTAGATATGTCTCTGGAGGGAAGGGAAACAAAAAAGCAAAAATTAACTATTGTGACTTCATCAAAATAAAAAGTTTCTGCACAGCAAGGAACATTCAACAAAACTGAAACGCAACCTATGGAATGGGAGAAGGTATTTGCAAAGGACATATCTGATATAGGGTTAGTATCTAAAATCTCAACACCCAAAAACCAAATAATACATTTAAGAAATGGGCAGAAGACATGAATAGACACTTAAAAGAAGGCATGCAGATGGCTGACACATAAAAAGATGTTCAAAATCAGCCATCATCAGGGAAATACAAATAAAAACTACAGTGAGATATTACTTCACGCCCATCAGAATGGCTAAAATTAACAACACAAGAAACAACATTTTGGCAAGGATGCAGAGAAATGGGAACCCTCTTACACTGTTGGTGGGAATGCAAGCTGGTACAGTCACTCTGGAAAACAGTATGGAGGTTCCTCAAGACATTAAAAATAGAGCTACCCTATAACCCAGAAATTGTACTACTAGGCATTTGGCCAAAGGTAAATCAAAGAAGAAACAAAAAAAATATCTAAAGACAAATGAAAACAGAAATATCACATCCCAAAATCTTTGGGATGTAGCAAAAGTAGTTCTGAGAGAGCAGATGATAGCAATACAGGCTTACGTCTAGAAGGAATAAAAATATCAAATAATCTTAACTTTACTTGTAAAGGTGCTAGAAAAAGGAGAGCAAATGAAGCCCAAAGTAAGTTGAAGGAAAGAAATAATAAAGATCAGAGTGGAAATAAAGGAAGACTGAAAGCAATAGAAGAGAATGTAAAACTAAGGTTAGTATTTTAAAAAGATAAACAAAATACACAAACTTTTGGTAGACTAACCAACAAAAGGAGAGAGGGCTCTAATAAAATCATAAATGAAAGAGCAGTTGTAACTAACACCACAGAAATACAAATAATCACAGGAGACTACTATGAAAAATTATATGCCAAAAAGGAGATACCCTGGAAGAAATGATACAGTCCCAGAAACACACAATCTTAAAAAACTAAGTCATGAAGGAATAGAAAATCAGTAGTCAAAAATCTCTAACAAACAAAGGAATAGAAAAGGAATAGAAAATCAGTAGTCAAAAATCTCTAACAAACAAAAGTCCAGATGGCTTCAGTGGTGAATTCTACCAAACATTCAAAAAAGCCCAACTTCCTATACTTCTCAAAATCTTCCAAAAAACTGAAGAGGAGGGAAATACTTCTAAACTTATTTTATGAGGTAACTGTCCCTCTGATACCAAAACCAGGCAAAGACATCACAATAAAGAAAACTATAGGCCAATATCATTGATGAACATGAAGGAGAAATTCCCAACAAAATATTAGCAAATCAAAGTCATCAATGCATTAAAAGGACCATATATCATGATCATGTGGGATTTTCTTCAGGAATGCAAGTATAGTTCACCATCTGCAAACTCTCAATGTGATATGCCACATTAACAAAATAAAGTGTAAAAATATGTGACCATCTCAATATATGCAAGAACATTTGATAAAATTCAGTATCGATTTATGATAAAAACTCTCCATAAAGTAAGTATAGAGTGAATGTACCTAGCCATAATAAAGTCCATATATGACAAACCTCACTTAGTGAAATACTCAGTGGTGAAAAGGTGAAATTTTTTCCTCCAAGATCAGGAACAAGATAAGGATGTACCATCTCACCACTTTTATTTAACATAGTATTGGAAGTCCTTGCCACAACAATTAGGCAAGGAAAAGAAGAAAAAAACACCAAAATGGGAAAGGACAAAGTAAAACTCACTATTTGCTGATGACATCATACTATATGGAGAAAACCTAAAAGACTCCACCAAAAAAACTATTAGAATTACATAGTGGAACAACCTCTTCAACAAATGGTGTTGGGAAAATTGGACAGCTGCATGCAGAAAAATGAAATTGGACCATTTCCTTACACCACACATGAAAATAGACTCAAAATGGATGAAGGACCTCAACGTGAGAAAGGAATCCATCAAAATCCTTGAGGAGAACACAGGCAGCAACCTCTTGGACCTCAACCGCAGCAACTTCTTCCTAGGAACATCGCCAAAGGCAAGGGAAGCAAGAGAAAAAAAGGAACTATTAGGACTTCATCAAGATCAAAAGCTTTTGCACAGCAAATGAAACAGTCCACAAAACCAAAAGACAGCTGAAAGTATGGGAGAAGATATTTGCAAACAACGTATCAGATAAAGGGCTAGTAGCCAAAATCTATAAAGAGCTTATCAAACTCAACACCCAAAGAACAAATAATCCAATCAAGAAATGGGCAGAGGACATGAACAGACATTTCTGCAAAGAAGACATCCACATGGCCAACAGACACATGAAAAAGTGCTCCACATCCCTGGGCATCAGGGAAATACAAATCAAAACCACAATGAGATACCACCTCACACCAGTCAGAATGGCTAAAATGAACAAGTCAGGAAATGACAGATGCTGGCGAGGATGTGGAGAAAGAGGAACCCTACACTGTTGGTGGGAATGCAAGCTGGTGCAAGCACTCTGGAAAACAGCATGGAGATTCCTCAAAAAATTGAAAATAGAGCTACCTTATGAGCCAGTAATTGCACTATTGGGTATTTACCCTAAAAATACAAACTTAGTGATCCGAAGGGGCACGTGTACCCAAATGTTTATAGCAGCAATGTCCACAATAGCCAAGTTATGGAAAGAACCTAGATGTCCATCAACAGATGAATGGATAAAGAAGAGGTGGTGTATATATATACAATGGAATACTATGCAGCCATCAAAAGAAATGAAATCTTACCATTTGTGACGACATGGATGGAACTAGAGCGTATTATGCTTAGCGAAATAAGTCAATCGGAGAAAGACAGCTACCATATGATCTCCCTGATATGAGGAAGTGGAGATGCAATGGGGGTGGGGGTTAAGGGGGTAGGAAAAGAAAAAATGAAACAAGATGGGATCAGGAGGGAGACAAACCAAAAGAGACTCTTAATGTCATAAAACAAACTGAGGGGGGTGGGGGAGAGGGGGGTTGGAAGAATGGGGTGGGGTTACATTATATGTTTAAATAAAAATAAAAATTTAAAAAATAAATTTAATTGAGTGGAACTAAAAAAAAAAAAAAGGAAAAAAATGGAATAGTGCTTAACCATGAAAAAGAATGAAATCTTGCCATTTGTGATAACTTAGATGAACCTTGAAGGTATTGTGCTTTGTGAAATAAGTCAGAAAAAAGGTAGAGAAGAGACAAATACCATACAATTTCAGTCATGTGTAATTAAAAAACAAAACAAAACAAAGCAAAAACAAACAGATATAGAGAACAAATAGGTGATTATGAGAGGGGAAGGGGATTAGAAGGTTTATAAATTGGTTAGAAGGGGGTCAACTGTATGGTGATAGATGGTTACTAGACTTTTAATGATGATTACTTTGTAGTGCATACAGATGTCAGATTATAATGTTATATACCTGAAACTTATCTAATGTCATATATCAATTTCATTTCAATAAAAAATACAAAAAGTAATTAAATACATTAAAAATAGAAAACATAAGGCAAGTGTTAGGACTTCTAAGCGATCATATCTATTGACTTGGGATAATATATATATATATATACATATATATATATATATATGTATCTTAAGGAAGAAAACTGATTACTTGAAAGAATTTAAACATTAGGGAACAAGGCATTAAACCCACTGAGCTGGAGGAATGTCAGTTGTTTGATATATATGCTTTTTCTTTATGGAAATCAAATGTGTGTAAACTCAGAAAACTTATACTACAAATATATTAAGGATAATTATTTGCATAATTAGGGATATAGCCATGTAACCAAATTTTCAGTGAAGAGTCTGCATGTTTTCTTAGGAAATTTATCACTGCCTTAGAATATTTGATGGCTTTCATTATTGGATAAAAAACAAATAGAAGCTCAAAGCCCTACTTATTGTAGTGTTATTTGTGGTAGTAGGAAGATGATAGCAATCTGGTTCTAACCCTTGGGGAGTATTAACACAAGATGGATACATAGGAAATATTTGCAGAAACCAGAAAGCGCAAACTGGAGATACACATACACACACAAACACATGAAGACATTATCTTAAAAATATATTGTTGTGTGAAAAATAAGGAAACTATTATATATAGCACAGCACTAGCAGTTTACATTTACTTACAAGTTATTTATTAACTTGTTCCCTTTTCATTCACATTCTGTAGTCCCATATCTTGCTCTTACTCTATGGTCAACTCCCCTCATAAGCTTGTTTTAAAATCTTTTCTTTATACACAGCCTCGAAAATGGGAACAGTTTTTGTGTGCATGACATTTGATATAAACTGCCTTCTGCAGACCAGTAATAATAATATGCCACAGCCTGAGGTGTATGGTAAACTCAACCCTCTGCAATTGATGTCTTTTATTTTATTTATTTATTTGTTTATTTATTTTTTAAAGATTTTATTTATTCATTTGACACACACAGAGATCACAAGTAGGCAGAGAGGCAGGCAGAGAGAGAGAGAGGGAAGCAGGCCCAGGACCCTGAGATCATGACCTGAGCTGAAAGCAGAGGCTTAACCCACTGAGCCACCCAGGTGCCCCAATTGATGTCTTTTAAAAAACAAAATTAAATTTAAATTAAAGAGAGAAGTCAGTGTCAATTGATGATCTAGAAATGAACTGTACTTGAAACTGTGCTGTAAAGTAAAATATATTGTGCAAAATTTAACTTGCATACTGTTTCAGAACAAGCCCAGGTGTAACATGAGGCAAACTGCCTCACCTAAACTTGTGCAGCAGACAATATTCATTCTTTAGCTACAAAAGAGATCTTATATCGTTCTTTCACTTTATTGTGTTGCTTATGTAGCCTTGTGTTAATCTCAACAAATGCATAAAATTTCTCATTTAGCAGCTGATTGGCTCTCAGGTTTATGGGAATGGTCTAGATTGGGACACACAGATAGAAAAGAACCAAAGAAGTTCTTCTTGCCTTTGACAATCATAGAAGGGAAGTTAAATAATCTCCTGGTACAAATACATATTGGTCTTTGTTGGTGTTTAAAGGTACTCTCAGAACTTACAACAGAAATACATTAGCTTATGATAGTACCGGTGGTAACTATGTTTATGATATAGCAGTAAAAACAATCATAATCCCAACGATAGATTAGGGAGTGGACTAACCTCAGGTCCCTAAAGTCTGACAACTATATAGTAAATCCTCGGGTAGATCTATCAGCACAATGATGACAGGGGCTTATGTAAGACTGAGCTAATATTTCTTCTGGGCTTGCATCCAATAGCCAGGGATTGTAGGGAAACTGCCCTTGGTAATTAAGTCCTAATTCAATAATTATTTGAGTAGGAAAGGGTTAAAATCAGTGTTGATCTTTGCATACTGCAGTTTTTCTATTTTCAGGACCTATCATCTTGAGGAAAAAAAAAAACAAACCAACAACACACAACTCTAATGCCCTTAGCAGATGGATCTGTGTTACTGCAGAACAGGGACCTGGAAAGTCTCCATATACCAAGCTATAAATATTCCTCTGACATTTATTATCCTCACTTGAGTTCAGGTGCTTAAATGCTTGGACTGAAGTCATGTTTGTAGCAGAAAAAAGTTGATCTTTAAGCATACCTTGTCGCTGGCTAAATTATTAGCAACAGACAAAGTTGGAGGGTAAGCACGCTGGAGCAAGGGAGTCTCCCACTTAAGAGAGGTCATGGAACCTTTAAGTCAAATTAGTTGAAGTTTAGATTTGCTTGTAGTACAAATTCCCAAACACCTCACCACAGACAATTTGATGGATCACATCCCAGCAACTTCCCACCAACCCCCAGCTTTCCAAATATGTATCTACCAGTGACATTCTGTGGTCTTGAATTTGAGTCTCAGCACCACCAGCTGCATAGGATTGTAAATTCAAGCTATGAATCTCAGGTCATGTTGCATTAAGGGAAGTGTAGGATTATGTAAGCCAGCAGATAATAACCATTATAAAATCCTTCTTATAAAATAAAATCAAGCTAAAGGTGTCAACATAGATTAACTGTCCTTCTTTATTTGAGGGTATGGGTTCGTCAAGTGTGGTTATTTTGTGGTTCAGGCTAAGATTTAGAAGTACTGTTCTTAATTAGGGGCTACTTAATTCCTCTGGGAATGATTACTTGGAGCCTGGGATAGGTTTCATTCTGAAAGGAAAAGAATCCATGCATGACTTTGTCTGGGATATTGTATAATAAAGACTTGTAGATATATCCATCCCAAAGCTATTCCTAACCCTTGCTCAGGTGGACCCAGAATAGTGTGAAGCTGAAGAAGACCCATAGGCCTCCTCTTTCATCCTGTCCTTCCCCAGCCTGAATGACCCCTTTGTGGCTGTCACAAAAAAGCTGACCCAGTGTGATGCTATACCAGTACATTTATAGTGTCTGGAACTGGCAGCACATTTTAAAGGGACATTCGTTGTCAGATTACATTATCTAGAGAAGACTGAGGGGCCTAGAAGTTATGAAATAATAAATATAGTCAAAGAAGTTAAATTTTTCTTTTCTCAGATAAACATCAACAAGATATCATAGTGCTAAGTACATAATCTTAGGAGTCGGATTGTCTACTTTCAAATCTTGGTCTTCTGGTTAGTGGCTGTGCAAACTTCAGTAGGTTATTTAAGTTGCTTTAGTTTTGTCATTTGTGAAAGGGGAAAAATAATAATGCCTACCTTATAAAGTTGCTGTGAGGATTAAATGAATTATTAATAATAAAGT
>ML100469.1:20229-30847 GCA_003697995.1 Taxidea taxus jeffersonii | reverse complement strand
TAAAAGGGACTGCTTTCCCCTCTGTTACAATCTCATCTCTCTTCCCAGGGCCTTTATGTTAAACCCTGTGAGGAGAGACCATCCCACCAAGTGGAAAGGCACAGTCGACATAACTGCCTGTTCAGGATGCAGAAAGTCGCCGTTTAGTAGTTATTTCGGACAGTAGCTCAAATAATGATATTCCCGTCCTAACTGCTCACCACAGCTCACTGTTGGGATCAAACCAGTGTCTTTGGGTGTCTTGAACACCTGTCCCTCAGGGAGTCCTCGTAAAGCCCTACAATCTGGCTGAATTTTGTTGACTGATGTGTTAACTTCCCAGAAAACTCAGTGTGTTCACGCGTGTCCCAGAACACGCGAAGGGTGACGGTGTCCCTGTAGGCCGTCGGCCCATCCTCACACGAGGATGCAGGCTGGCCCATTTCAGTTCCATTGTAGGCGTCTCCAGAAACTGAGAGAGTAGGGTCCGTCGGCACAGTCCGCTGCCAGGGACCGTGGAACGTGGAACGGTTTTGGAAGCCATCTCGTGCTCCTGCAGTTGTGTTATCTGTCGCTGAACCCTCTGTTGTGTCCACGTGTCATGATATCATGCCATTGCCTCCATGCTGTGTCCTGGCTCGTCTGTTGTCGTGACATCACCACCATGAACCCTGTCATCGAGGCTGCTGTGCGGCCGAGCTCGGCTCCGTATCTCTCACCTGAGTATCTAAGGGCGTTGGACACGGCAAACTGGAACCCATGTTTATGGCGACAGCCAGCAGCCACGGCGCCCTGGCTCTGGGACCGGCGGGCCTCCATGGCGCCCCGTACGCGGGAGGGGAGGGGTGGCGGGGAGGCGAGGTCGGTCGAGAAAATCCAAGGTGCTTGGCCAGTGGAAGATGGCCACTGGGTGCACGTCAGGTTGAGAGATATATGGGTTCCATTCGCTGCTCATGTCACTCATGTGTTGTGCTTTTCTCTTTTGTTGTCCCACCCAGTGTTGCGAACCCACAACCTCACTGTGCTTCCTTCCCATAACTCTACCTTTGTTCGTACCAATGACTCTGCCTACTCAAATCTGTCTGCAACCGTAGGTGAGCACTTGTACCCTCCCGTCCCGTGTTGTGTCGCGTCGGGATCTTCAAGGAGTCTGGAGGCCGGTTCCACTGGGCTCTGTAGGAAGGCGCTTCGTCTCAGCGGGCGATCAGACCTCTAGCCCGAGACCCAGGGTGCTGGGAAGAACCACTTCACACTAGGCCCAGACATAGTGCCCCTTCCCGATTGCAAGGCCTTAAAGATGCGCGTGTGTAAGCGTCAGTGACCAGGGTCTCCCGAGCCAGCTGCTGGTTTTCAGACCAAGACAGACAAGAGACACTTTTAAAAATAGAAGTTGTTTGGATTTTTCAATGGCGTATATTCTTTGGGGGAGGAAAAGCAGACCCTTGGAATGGAAAATGGAAATGGATTTTAAGATGCCTCCCCCCAAATGTGATCTCTTAATGAACACTAAAATCAGCATGCCTTCTGCAGCTGGAGTTTTATTTAATTATTAGGAGCTGCCTTACCGAACACCCAGTGGAGTCAGGGTTAAATTATTATCCGACGTAATCACCTCCGAGCCCATATGTTTCCTATTTCTCCTCCGCAGCTCAAAGCAGGCGGGAGAGCAGCTATGGCTCCCGGAGCAGCGTGGGAAGTCCGTTCGGATCATTCAGGCCTCGTGCCCTCTGCGGTGTTTGGGGCAACACCTAACCTGATCGCTCTTTTCAGCTGTGAGGGGTCTCCTTCCAAAATTAATCTTTGCAGTCCGACATCTTGTTGAGGGGTTCATACGGCCCAGCTCAATCATGTAACTGCTAACTTGCTTTTACAATACGTTTAGTTTTGTGGTCTGTAGGCTCCCCAGCGATAAATGAGGTACGCAAAAAAAAATAATGAGTTAAAAAACAATAATGAGTTTAGAACAGTAAGGAAGCACACGGAGGCCCTTTGAGGGGCTCTCCCCCTTGACAGTGGCTGTTGGAAAAGTTTTACTGGGGCAGCCGTCAGGCCCCAAGAGCTCAGCCAACTGGCTACACATCCCGGGCTGTGTGACAGCTCAAGGGCAGTGGGTAGGTGTCCTTTCGGCAGAGGAGGTATCTGGGCGACTTTGACCCCAATGAACAATAAATGCCTAATCACACTTGGATTTTATAGTCTTCACTTATCGGTCCTGTAAACCATTTACCCCACACTCACACCGTCAGGGACATTTGCCGTGGGAATGGGACCAGACGGGTGGACGGAGCAGCCAGGGCCCCGGGGGCTCACGGCCACTGCGCCTGGAGCCGGCAGGCCCCCCTGGGATTCCCTCCCAGGGTCCGGACATGGATTCTTGCAGAATTATAGGCTTCCCCATCCAGGATTAGGGGCTTCCAAGGAGAGCTCACAGGTGGTGTCTAGGCTCAAACATGTACCTAAGCCTTTCACGTAGAAGATGGGCAGGAGGGGTCCCGGAAGCCTGTGGACGGAGCTGAAATTCGGGACAGGAGGAGGCTGTCACCGCATCACTCCTGGGAACCCAGCCCCAGCCAACGGGATAATTAGGGTGTCCTTCCTGTAGAGCACACAGTACGTGCTAATATAGTAGTCACTGATGACAAAATATTACTATGATCAATTTGTTAAGTAGTCACGTTTTCTTGCTACAGGATTCTAACTTCACTAGGACTAGTTCAGTATTAAATAGGAAGCGTTAACGTTAATGTAGAGGATACACAATATTATGGACATAAACGGTAGAGTGTGTCGATGTGTAGGTTGTTGGTAAGTCTGACGCTTGCTGACGCGCCATGTTGTCGCTCTTCTAACGTAGACATCGTGGAGGGGAAGGTCAACAAGGGCATTTACCTCAAAGAGGAGAAAGGAGTGACCCTTCTCTACTACGGGAGGTACAAAGCTTCCTGCATCAGCAGCCCCGCGCAGTGTGACCCGAACGGTGAGTGACACGCCGCCTCCTCTGGGCGCCGGTGGGTGGGGACCCGGAAGGTGGGGACACGGCCTGTGGCTGCAGAGTCTTTGTGGACACGGGGCGGTGGGTGGGAGGGAAGCAGGGGTGAGGGTGCAGGGGCCCAGGATCCTAACCGGAGATACGTCCTGGACACTGAGAAATACTGAAATACCGTCTTGCGGAGACGTGAGAGCAAACTATTTAATCTTGTAAAGAAAGAAAAAAAAAACCACTACAGAAATAGACGTGGTGATGTCACATAGGACTTGGCCGGGGCCGTGGCCTTTGTGGGAAGTAAATTGGTGGTGTGGCTCCTACCACGTTATTTCTGGCTCTGGGATGTTGACGCTGGGCCTGGGCGGGGCCGGCCTGTGACACTCCTGCCCTGGGCAGGTTTCTTTCATCCCCGAGCCTGGGGAGTGGTGGGGGGTGGGGGTCGGCCATGGCAGGGGCTGCGGGCCTGTGGCAGGAAGAGTGTCCTGGACAAAGCAGGTGTAGGCAGTGGAGGAGCTGGCGGGCTGTGTCCGTGCCCCGTTCTCCTGTGGAAGGTGATCTCCAGTGTCAGGGGTCCAGACCGTGGCTGTCTGGGCCACCCCGCAGACCTCTCTGAAACGTGGTCTGACATCCAAATCAGCTTCAGGCCTTCAAGTTCTGCTACCCTGCGCAGGGTGAGAATGTTCTTTTTTGGGGGGAGGAAAGAAAGAGTGTAACACAAGCCTTTCTGAAAGCGAAGGCCTTTCGGGCCTCCAACGGCCTCAAAACAATGTTGTGATGAACTTGTCACGCACAGTTTTGGGACACAGGACTTCATTCCAAGAAAAACAAACAAGTTTAACAGGGCAAAACACATGGGGGTGGTGGTGGTTGTGGGGGGATGTGTTCTGGAGTTTGCAGAACCCAGGATTTCGAGAAATGGTTTTGAGGTCCAAAACCACGGCCAGGTTTACAAAGCGGTGTTCGAGCCATTCCGGAGTTCAGACAGCCCTTGTTTGTTTCTCTAAATGAAAAACAGCCCAGGCTCAGCTGTGGCCACTAAGAGCCCACGGAGCAGGAGGGCTGGGGGTGGGGGGCCAGGCCAAGGGGAGCAGCCTCTCTTGGGGAGTGGGTCCTCCGCTGCTTTGGCTCCGGTGGGGTAGGGGGTGATTAGGTCTTTCGAGAGCTGGGCGGCGTGGGTCCCGGAATTGGGATGCTAGGGGGGTGATGTCAGCGACACCAGCCCTGGCAGGGGCCCCCCGTAAAGGGACCGTGGGGGAGTCAGAGCCCTGGGAAGTTTCACCTGAACTCCGAGACCACAGCCCCGGGGCTCTGGGCTGGTTCTAGCCTGTGGCCGTGTTTGGCTTGGCAGGCGTGGGGCTCCGCAGTGTTGAACCAGCTGCCAACGTGGAAAAGGAGAAAGTTTCATGTAAATATACAGATTTCCAGTTTCCCTTGAGAAAGGAGCCCTCCCCCGCACTGACTCTGGTTGCGCAATGGCCTAGCACCCCCCCCATCGTCATGGACACCATCCCCCAGGTCGTCACCACCTCCCCAGCCCTCGCCACCACGGTGCTGGTGAGACACAGCGCGGTGAGAGCGTGGACTCCGGTCCCTGTCCTCGTCCCGAGTGCCAGGACCTCAGGCAACCGCGTCACCCGAGTCTGCGTCTGTCAAATCGGTCAGGGATAGTCCTTCTTCACGAGGCTGCCATGAGGCCGGAAGGGGCCCCTGGGGTCCTGGCACGTGCAGCCTGTGGCTGTGAGAGGCTCCCCGGCCATGGCCCCACGGGAACATTTGCAGACCTGGGCACCCGTCCTAATGAGAACCCCAGCTTGCCTGCTTGGAGGGCGGTCCCCCCGCCTGTAAGGGGGCTAACCCACCACCTGGACCCAACGTTATTGATCGCTGACTATGTGATGCTCATGGGACCAAGGTCATTATGCGTATTAGCTCCTATCCTCCGCAACAAGAGTGAGACAACCGAGAGGGGTGGCAGCTTCGTGTCCCCTGTGACAGCGGCCTCTTGTGTGCTGGAGTTAAGCAGAGACCTTCAAACCACCGGAACGTCTTTCCAGTAGGGCCAGACAGTGAACCCAGGAAACCCCACGTCACCCTTGGCTCCCGGAGACAGGGCTGTCATGAGGCTTCCCGCAGATCTGGACGGAGGTCGGCCATTTCTCGGTCTGCCCCCCTCTTCCCGGGAATGGGGAGCTGAGAACGCATGACGTCTGAGGACCGTGGTGTGCGTGCCCCCTCGTGCACGCTGTGCTCAGGCACGTGGCCCGCAGCCCGCGTGAGCACGCATTTCTGGGGTCCACATCAGCAAGGTGAGCCCAGGGAAGATCCGCCCAGCACTTTCAGATTAACGTCCCTGCAGGGCACGGAGCATGTGGGAGGGATTTGGGGGATGCTGGGCAGTGAAAGACAGGAAGGGCTCTGTGTTTGTCTGAACGAGCAGAAATGTGATTTCCTAGCTATGGTTGAGGAAGAGGTGTCAGTAAGTCACGAGCTTTAAAAGCAGGTGAACGAAGGAAAAAAAAAAAAAGGCAGACAGACTTTGAGAATGACGTCGGGAATGACGAGGAAGGAGGTAGTCAGGTGTGAAGGACGCGGGGACCCAAGATGTGGGGCCTTTCCTGATACACCCATCCCATCCTCCTCCACATGTTTGTCTCTGTTTCTCTGGGAGGTTTTGGTGGTGATAGTGGGCTCAGGCGTATAACCCATTACTCTCATGATAAAAACTAACATTAAAATGAACAGAGCTATTCCCCACTCCCCGTCCACCTGGTCAACTATTTTTATATTCCTCATTGCTAAACTCTCTTGTGGTCTCAATCCATGACTTGGGCTGACTTTTCTTCAGGGTGGGGTGGGAGGACGTTTTTAAGAGCTGAGTGGAAGTCTGAGTTTTTCCAAAAGGCATAAAGGGCCGGGCAGCTGTGCCCCCCACCCTGTGAGCGCCCCCGCCAGGCTGCCCGTTGCCCCTTCCTGCACCCATGCCTGCTCCCTCCATCGGCTCACATGGGGCTTCCCTCTTGCAAGCGGGGCCTCCTGGGGAAGGTCTCATGGGCGCCGGTGCAGACTGGGGAAGCTTTGACCGTCTTGGGAGGGAAGAAGGCATTCATTCGGACGCCCGGCCGTTCTTTTTTTTTTTTTTTTAAGATTTTATTTATTCATTTGACAGACAGAGACCAGAAGTGGGCAGAGAGGCAGGCAGAGAGAGATAGAGAGAGGAAGGGAAGCAGGCTCCCTGTCAAGCAGAGAGCCCGACGTGGGGCTCCATCCCAGGACCCTGGGATCATGACCTGAGCCGAAGGCAGAGGCTTTAACCCACTGAGCCACCCAGGCGCCCCCGGATGCCCGGCCGTTCTTGAACACGAACTTAAGGAAACCCAGTCTGTGTTCCTTCAGGGCGAGGTGTCTGCCCTTTGTTCCCCACAAGCGGCAAGTGCACACGTGGGGAAGCTCAGCTTGGGGAGGGACCCTTCCTGGAAGGTTCTGGCACCCGGTTTCCCCCACCTGTACACCTTGGGGGCTCAGCTCAGGTGTTCCCTCCAGACAGGTGAGTCCGTCTGCCTGTGCTCCTGTGGCTCACTGCCCGTTCCTCTCCAGCTTGGGCACGGCAGGTGATGGCCGGTTCACCATTCCTCTTCCCTACGCGGGGGCAGCTCTGTGAGGCCAGGGACTGTCTGTCCTGGTCCCTGCTGTATTTTCGGGGATGAAGATCAGCATCACAGATGTTTCCCACGTGTCACCAAGCCCAAGAATCTAGTCAATCTTTCCAATGCTTCATTGCCTCCAGACGCTTCTCCGTCATGTCTGATAGGCTGCTTGCCACTCAGAAAGGAGCCCCTTCCATCCTTGTTCTCCTCTGACCTTTAGCAGTTGTCTCTGACCTTGGACCCAATTTACCTGGAGTGCCTTCCGCCCATTACGTCTGATGCCATTTCAACTCTGAATCACGGTGGCTGCTTGCAGGAAAGACGGTCTTGCTCTTGTACTCACTTGCTTACCTTTGCTCCCCTGTCCGTGGGCCCCCGCGTTTTCCGCTTGTGTCCAGAACTTCCTCTGCCTGTAAACAACGGGATGGCTGCTGAAACCCCATGGCAGCAGCAACATTTCCTTCCCAGCCTTGAGGTGACTTCTCCCCCTTTGTGGGAGGTTATTCAATCCTGGAAGCTGCCAGCAAAATGCTGAGCTCTGTACAGGATGGAGTTTCAGGAAAGAAATTTCCAGAGGGGTCTGGTGGATGCAGGCCGGGCACGGATCCAGCCGCCGTCTTCCTGGGACAGTCCGGGGCTATGGGGACATCGGAGCGTGTGGAGCACATGGCCCTCTGGGGAGTACTCACCCGTACGCTCACGTTACAGATGGGGAAACTGAGGCACAGAGGTGCGTGAGACCTGCCAGAGCAGCACACTGGCTCAGGGCAGTGAGTCCAGGGTATCATTTAGAGGCCACAAGAGCAGGGTCACTTGCAGAGACGGTTGAGCGTCGAAGTTCTCGCGTTCCAGTCCAGGACCTACTGAATCCAGATCTCCGTGGACAAGGTCCAGGAGCCCATACTTTTAGCACGGACCTCCAGGTGATCCTCCTGGATCCTGACCCCACCCTGGCCACAGCTGGCCATCGTATGAGTGTGTTTTGTTTGTAGCATTAGGTGGGTCTAATCAGGGGTTTCTATAATTTAATGAGCTTTCTAAACTGTTTTTAGCCAAATATCCCAGCTCAGGAAATTTGCAGGAACAGCCTCCCACAGTGCTTTAAATGTTTTATTTTGTTATTAAATTAATATCCAAGTCCTGTATAAGAGACATTTCAGTCAAAAAGATCTGTACTTTTGACTTCTCTTTGTAAAAATCAGAAAACCCAGCCATAGTCCCGGGCACCTGGCTGCAAGTGGCTGGGTTGAGGGATGCCCCTCGGAGGGAGGGGTCGCACCGTTCTGACCTCCAGGGTCCCCGGTGCTCTCTGCTGCCTCCCAGACTGGTTGGCATGCACCACCACCGCTCACGCTGTCAGTCTCTGGAAGGGACGGTGACTGGCAGGCGGCAGAGTGGAAGGGATTCCCACGGCGTGTGTAAAGAGGAAGCTGGAGAGAGCGTCTTTACGGTGCGGGGGCAGAAGCCAGTATTTGCCCTGGACAAGTCTTGCTCTGTGGAGCAGCGTGCTGCGTGTTGAAAGCCCACAGCCCGAGCTTCCTTTGTGAAGCCGCCTGGCTTTCTCGCTCATGGCTGGTGTCTTCCTGGCTGGATGGGCTTCAGCATCTACCGGCTCTGTTGTGCATAGTGGAGTCCAAGAGACGCTGTCCCGTTGTGTCTCTGCTCTGTCTCTCCCTGTGTCCCATACATCGCACGTTCTCCTACTCTTTCAAACTCAGATCTGCCTGAGGATGGAAATCCTCATCCATCACCCAGGGTCGGTGGTCCTTTCTCTGCCACTATGACCTCTGGCTCTTCTCTCCATGCTTTTGTTCCTTGTGGTGTCATCTGTCTCATGTTCTTTGGCTGTTACTTCTCATCTTCTAATTAGAGCCCTGGAAAAAATTAACAAAAACCTCGAGGATATAGTATCGAGGTTTCAGTATCCTTACAGCCTCTTGGCGCCAAGTTGAAGTCAGATGTCCTGAGGGAAGACACTGCACTCTGGGCCACGGAGTCCATACCTGTTCACTTCCCACCTTAGGGGAAAGACCTGGTGTGTTCATGGATGACCACACGTAGCCATATTCTTTCCCCTTCGGTTGTTCCGTGTTTCTTAGGGTGAGTAAGAACGTCTTATGAGCTCTTCTCTGTGCTTTCTGGCACATTTGTGGGTCTCAACAATATGGGGAATGGAGAACAGCAGGTTGCTTGGAAATCATACCAAGCTTGCCAGACAGACATGATTCTATCGCCACAGTCCTGATGTGGGCAGAAGGGGGGAGGGCAGAAAGGCCGATGCCTGGAGCTCAGCTCACCTGATGCAGATGACCCAGCCAGCATGGCGGCAGGTGGGATGGTGACCACGCCAGATAACCGTCCAGGGCAGAATCACTTACTTTAACTGGTTTGGGTTGAATGATGCAATTTTCTACCTTTCTGGTAATGGTGGAATGTTTCTTAAGATCAGTGATTCCTAAGTTTTACTCACTTTTGAACCACTTGTATAATATATGTGTATCACCAGAACTATTACTGTACTTGGTGTTTTTCTCTAAATTTCATCCCTTTGGATGGAACTGGAAAAGAAATGATGTCCCTCCCACGGACTGGACACCAGTCACGATTCCCGTAAGTGGGAGACTCCCGTGTTACCGACTTCTACTGGGGGAGCAGTGCCGGCCGAGGGCTCCACATTTGAGACGCAGCATTTCTTCGCTGAGTGGGGATTGCGGGCGTGACTTACACACAGATGGATTTTCTCCTTGTCGCTGTCAGAAGAGCTGACAACTGAGGAGGAGGTGGCCCCTTGTGCTGTAATTTGTGTCACGTCAAGGTGCATCTCTGTGCCTAACTCTCTCGGAGCAGGTGTCCAGGACCCTGCTGGGGTAGAAAATGTCATTGTCAGCAGCACTTTGCTGAACTGTGGGGATGGAGGTCACATTTTAGCGTCTTAGGAGGTCAGGGTTTGGGGCTGGAGGTGGCAAGCTTGCTGGTCGACTGTCCCCAGGTGTCTGGAGCTTTGCTTGGGTGATCCAGAAAGCCCGCACTCGCCGTCTCACTGCTCCCCGCCCGTGCTCTGTGGAAGAACTTGGCGGTGTTTCCCCTGCTGGAGCCCTGCACGCCCAGATCCTCTCCTGCACAAGGGCCCACTGAGAACCCAGTAGCTGGGTGGCCCCTTGCCTGCCTCTATTCACGTGGCAAATGAAGGACCTAGGACCCAGGGAGGGCGCACAGTGTGCCCGCCTGGGATGTGTGTCCCACACCAAGCGGCACCAGCCAGCTCAGGCTAATGGCCTTCCCGACCCCGCACAGGCTCTTTCTCTTTCTAAAAACCTTTCCAGTTGGAGGGGCCTGTGGACGAACATGCAGTGTAAAATGTCACCCTTTGCCCACGTTCCTGGTGTGATTAGTGAGGGGCCCCAAGGGTCCCGGATCGTGTGTGGGCCCATGGTGACCAGAGGGGTCCTCCAAGGGCGCGGGAGGGTGACGCCAAGAGAGACATTCGCAGCTGGCTTGAGTGTGGAGCAAGGGGCTTGAGCCAAGGGATGCAGGTGCTTCCAGAAGCGGAAAAGGGAAGGAACGTGTCCTCCCCTGGGGCTCCTGGAGGGAGGGCGGCCGTGCCAACGCCTTGAGCTTAGCCCCGTGAGACTCTTGCCTCCGGAACTAGATGAGAGTCCACGTGAGCTGTTTCGAGGCCATCGGGTGGTGGTGATTCACGGCAGCGGCAGTGGGAGACCCGGGCTGCGTCCCTGCCTCCGCAGTCGGAGGCCCACGCATGCTGCTCCTCCTTCTCGGCTTCTCTTCCCCTCCCCCAGCACGCGCTGCCCCAAACCCAGGGTGGCGGGGGGTCCTTCCACACTCCACGGTCCCTACCCTGTCGGAGAGCGCCCCTTCCTTCAGATCTCAGTTCCCAAGCGACCTGCTCCCCACCGGGAAGCCGCTCCTGGTCTTCAGGTCAGAGGGCCCCTGGGTCCCTTCTTGACACTGAGTCCAGGGGTCCCTGCTGAGAGCCCCGAGTGACTGTGTT
>ML100469.1:0-13030 GCA_003697995.1 Taxidea taxus jeffersonii | reverse complement strand
GGGGCAGCAGGGGGCTGTGTAGACATGGGGGGTTTTGCAGGTGGGTGTTGTGGGGTCTTCCTGGCTCTGTCTGGAGATTCCTGTGTCGTCTTTGGCGTGAGATCGGGTTGTGCACTGGGCACGAGTCAGAGGCCCGGGGCAGGAAGCTGGGGGAGCAGAGGGCCCGAGATGGAAAGTGGACGTGGGAGAGAAGTATTGGGGTGCTGTTGAGGGGGAGCCCAGTCCTGGCCGCACTGGGAGGGAAGCATGGAGTGGGAGATGGGCAGGATGAAGCCTCCAGCAGGAAACGATATCTTTGAGACACTCAGGGACAATTCATTTTCTGGCCCATTTAAAGAGGCCGTGTGTCTCTGTTATTTAAGACATGGACGATGCCGGAGCCGAGGCGGCTGAGTCAAAGCCTCATCTGCACCCGCCACCTGTGTGAGCCGGGAGCCTCACTCGTTCTCCCCAAGCTTGACTCTCCACCTCGCCTCTGCAGGAGGGCTGCGAGAATCGTGCCTATTTGCTTTCTCTGATCCCAGGCCAGAAAGACTCTGGGCCTACCCCCAGCAGAATGGCCTGTACCTTGTTCATGGCGCTTATCATGTTCCACCCAAGTCAGGTTCTTCTGCAAGAGTCTTATCTCCGTGCTCCTTGGGGCTGACACAGTGTGGGGCGTCTGGTAGGTTTCTTCAACATGTTCTAAGGTAAAGTCTACCCAACTCTGTTTTCCCACCCAGGGAAATGGGGAGAATTGTAAACATTTCTGCCTGGCGATACATTCTTTGTGCACTGAAGAAATCTGTTATTCTTGCTTTAAACTCAAAGGCAATAAATAATACTTTGGACCCATTTAGGACCCAAGTGCTCTCCAGAGACTCAAGATTAGGAAGCTGCCCAACGCTAGGAAAGGTCCTGAGTAATTGCTGGGTGGTGATAGACTGGTTGGATGATAGAACTTTATCTTTATTGATTGATTGATTGATTTTTAAAGATTTTATTTATTTATTTGACAGACAGATCAGAAGTAGGCAGAGAGATAGGCAGAGAGAGAGGGAGAAGCAGGCTCCCCGCTGAACAGAGAGCCTAATTAGGGGCTTGATCCCAGGACCCTGAGATCATGACCTGAGCCAAAGGCAGAGTCTTAACCTACTGAGCCACCCAGGTGCCCCTGAACTTTATCTTTTTAAAAAGTTATTTTATTTTTCATCATGATAAGTGTACTTTTTAATCCCTACCCACCCAACCCCCAACCCCTTCCCCTCTGGTAACCACTCATTTGTTCTCTCTATAGTTAAGAGTCTGTTTTTTCGTTCGTCTCTTTTCGTTTTTTTTTTTCCCCACAAATCCCACATGAGTGAGATCCTATGGTATTTGTTTTTCTCTGACTTATTTCCCTTAGCATTAGATTCCCCAGCTCCAACCATGTCATTGCAAGAGGCTAGGTTTCACGTTTTTTTATGGCTGAGGAATATTCTGTCGTATGTACCCACCACGTCTGCTTTCTCCACTCCTCAGTCCATGGACATGTGAGCTGCTTTTGCGGTTAGGCTGTTGTAGACAATGCTGCCATCGGCAAGGCTGCATGTAGCCCTTTGAATTCATATCTTTGTATTCTTCGGGTAAATACCCAGTAGTGCGATTGCTGGGTTGTAGGGTAGCTCTATTTTCAGCTTTTTGAGGAACCTCCACACTGGTTTCCAGAGTGGCTGCACCGGCTTGCATTCCCACCAACAGTGTAGGAGGGTTCCCCCTTCTCCGCATCCTCGCCAACACCTGTCATTCCCTGTGTTGCTGATTTTAGCCATTCTGGCAGGTGTGAGGTGGGATCTTATTGTGGTTCTGACTTGAATTTCCTGATGATGAGCCGTGTTGCGCGTCTTCTCATGTGTCTGCTGGCCATCTGGATGTCTTCCCTGGAGAAGTGACTGTTCATATCATCTGTCCATTTTTAAAAATTGGATTATTTGTTTTGGTTGTTGAGTTGTGTCAGTTCTTTATATACTTCGGGTACTAACCCTTTATCGGATGTGTCGTTGCAATTATCATCTCCCATTCCGTAGGCTGCGTTTTGGTTTTGTTAAATGTCTCCTTTGCTGTGCAGAAGTTTTATTTTGGTGATGTTCCAGTAGCTAACTGCTGGGTGATTTAAGGCGATGCCTGGCTCACGGTGGCACACACCCCTTGAAGGGCTGCTCTGTTCCTTCCAGAAGCAAGCCCATGAGATGGCTTAACACAGCACTTGCCAAACAAAGTGAGGCCCTTTGTGGGGCAAGCTGCCGCCAGAGTCTGATGAACATTCTTCTTCTTTTTAAAAAAGATTTTGTTTATTTATTGGACAGACAGAGATCACAAGCAGGCAGAGAGGCAGGGAGAGAGAGAGAGAGAGGAGGAAGCAGGCTCCCCGCCGAGCAGAGAGCCCGATGCGGGGCTCGATCCCAGGACCCTGAGATCATGACCCAAGCTGAAGGCAGCGGCTTTAACCCACGGAGCCACCCAGGCGCCCCTGATGAACATTCTTCTTATTGGCGACTGTGGTTCTCGTGCCAAAGAGAGTGAGCCGGGAGGGTGGCCCTACCATGGTCCTACCGTGTCGGTTGGTATCACACATCCTGGGTCAGCGCAGAGGTGGACACCAACTGCTGCAGGTTGAACCAGGCCCACAGATAAGTTTTAGTGACCTGCGCCGGGATGGCCTAGGCAGGACAAAAAAATTTTTTTTAATAAGTTATGAACATTAGCTATTATTTCCTTTTAATTTAGAATAGCAAAGGATCCGATTTAAAATAGAAAAAGGTCTCTTTGGACTGCTTCTGGAGTTTTGGGGATGGGGTAGTTTCATCCCTCTGCTTCTTTCTGAGGAAAAGTCCCATCTACATTCTGACCCATATAGGACTCCCCGAGGTCAAGAGTGACTAATCGGGACGCCTGGGGGGCTCAGTTGGTTGAGCAGCTGCCTCCGGCTCAGGTCATGATCCCAGCATCCTGGGATTGAGTCCTGCATCGGGCTCCTTGCTCGGCAGGGAGCATGCTTCTCCCTCTGCCTCTGCCTGCCTCTCTGTCTGCCTGTGCTCACTCTCTCTCTCTCTCTGACAAATAAATAAATAAAATCTTTTAAAAAAATTAAAAAAAAAAAAGAGTGACTAATCATCTCAAGAGGCATGTGCTTAACGACTAGGAGACACATGCATGGGGACCTCTTTCCACATCAGCAGAACAGTGATCTGTGCTCTTTCTAGGTCCCTACTGGACTCATGTCCTGTTTACATGGAAATCCGAGGAGGGTTTGAAAGTCTACGTCAATGGGACCTTGAGCACCTCCGACCCAAGTGGCAAAGTGTCTCCCGCTTACGGGGAGCCCAGCGTCAACCTCGTGATAGGGTCTGAGCAGGACCAGACCAAGCGCTACGAGGACGGAGCTTTTGATGAGTTCATCATCTGGGAACGGGCCCTGACCCCGGACGAGATCTCGATGTACTTCACAGCCGCCATTGGTTAGTGGGCACGTGGGGGAGGGCTCGGGCCAGCCCTGCCCGTCTCTGGGAGGACGAGGCTCCTTCTGTCCCCCTCCCTTCCCAGCACGTCTGGCTCCTCACTCTCCTGAGGCAGCCGCCTGCACTGTAGGCAGCGAGGCATCCTGATGAACCTCAAAAATACAGCCGTTTCTCCGGAACACCTGTTCCCTAAGATGGAGGAAATGGCAACTTAGAGGAGAGACCCTGAGAGGAGTATCCTGCGAGTCATCAGGGGGGTTCAAGGTGTACTTTAGGTGATAACAGACAGCTTTGGGAGCAAACTTTCCAGGCCCATTAGTGCTTTCGGTCAACAAAGGTTCACCCGGTGCCTCCTGCATGCCAGACCCTGATGGGGCCTAGGGAGCCCCTTCTTGCTCAGTACAGAGTGGTTGTTCGGAGACGGGACCTGAAGGACAGGTAGCCTGGGTTCACATCTGGGTTCACATCTTCACTCAGCCTCGATGAGCCGTGGGACTTGGGGGTCACCTCTGTTGAGGTAAAATTCAGGGAACAGAAATGCAACCATTTGGAGGTATACAGTCCCCTGGAACTTCCTGCGCTCACTGCATTGGGCAGCCATCCTTTCTGGTTGTAAGACCGTCTCTTCACCTGGAAAGGAAGTCCAGTACCCACTAGCTTTTGCTCCCTGTGTCCTCCTCCCAGCCGGTGGCCACCACTGATCCTTCTTCTGGGTCTTCCACATACACGGAATGGTAGCAAGTGACTTTTTGTGTCTTAGTCGTTCCACATCATAGCATTCTCCTTTGTAACTGGAAGGAAACCGCGGGACAGGGCTCCGCGGATAGACAGTGACCGGGGTAAGGCATCAGCACATGCCTGCACATGGCAGGTTTTCACGCCACTTCCACTGTTTCAAGATTGAAACTTACTTTTCCTTCATTTGTTTTCGTTCTGCCAACAGCTGAACACACTGATGCTTTATTTTAACATAAAATAATCTGCCAAAAACCAACAGTCGCTCGTAAACATCCGTTGGCTGGCCACTGCGCTGAAAGCAGGGACAGGTCAGGACCAGGAGGCGGAAAGCTGGCCCCCCTTGGGGTCTGACAGTGAACCCCTCAGCTGTTAGGACCCTGTAATTACATGACAGAAAACACAGCTAAAGTGACTTATGGCAAGAAGGGAATTAAACAGTCTCATACAATGGAAACAATAGAAGAAAATCTGCTTCAGGACCAGTTTGTTCTAGGAGCTCACATGTGTCACTAAGAGTGTGTGTGTTTGACTCTGCTTCCTTCTTGTGATCCAGCATGGCTGCCATTCCCTCCACGTTCCCTCCCCATCCTCAGCAGAAGGCGAGAGGCTTCTCTTTTCTGCCATCTCGTGCAGCAGGGCTGCCCAGGATTCTCATTTGTCCAGAATGATCCATATGTTTCCCCAGGGGCTGGGCCCTGTGGCCGGGGCTGCAGAGTATGCTGATGGCCTGAAGCCTGGGTCATCGTACGCCTCCGACATGGCAGTGGGGCCAGACGCATCTGCAACTCTGAGGAGAGGGGACCCCCAGCGACTGGGGCTGCTGCTCTCAGGAGCGGGGCACAGCCGCGGTGTGTGAAGGACGTCTCTGTCCACCGCTGTCTTTGAGACGCCCGTTTTTCACTGAGAAAGTGGAATTCGTTCCTTATACACAAGTGACATAAGGACAAAATATAGGTCCTGTACAGTAAAAAAGATATTAATCTCCTGCATTTTATAGCCTAAGGTTCAGAGCTCTGTCCCTTTGAGACCAAGACGCTGTCTGTATTTGTGTAACTGAAAGCCTCCAACAAACCCCGGTGTCCTGATACCGCACCGCTTTATTAACCCCGGAAAGAGGTGTCGCCGTTCCTGGCTCCTGCAGCTGTCTCAGCAAACTCGTGTCCCCAGGACATCCCAGGGCTCAGATGGGGAGCATCAGCCCCACACACAGCGCAGCGCTTCAGGCCACATTGCCCTCTGTGCCCTGTGAAGGTGGTGTCTGATTTGGGGGTGATTCCGGAGAGGTGTTGCCTTAACCCTTACGTGTCCCAGGAGCACGTGCATGCATCTTTGCTAGAACTAGACTCATCACACCCCACGTGGCTTGGGGACTTGGTTCTGAAGACTGGACATGTGACATAAATCACATATAGAGAGAATGACCAGAAGTCTCTCGGACTGCTCCATCCAGTCATCTGTCAGAGCCAGGTTTAACATAGCTGTAATTTTTTATGATTAACCAAATAGAGTAGAAAGAACTAGAATCCTCGGGGTTGAAGGGGCTCAAGAGGACAGTCCCCCCACCACTTCGTCTCGCTCCGTCTGGGAGGGAAGCTTGTCCGGACGGATTGTTTATCCTAGCCCGAGACTAACGGCCCTCTGTGTCCTTCCCCAGCTAGTCCCGGTGCGGTGGAGGCGATTTCTTCTGGTTCTCTATTTATTTGAAATCAGTAAATGCTTGTATAAAATCATCGCTTTATATGATGACTCGCATGAAGGGCATTCAAAAGCCATTTGAAACATAAATAGGAAAGTAATGTGACCTGGGAAAATCCACACCATCTGCCCATTAAGCTGATTTACTAGGCGTTCATCTTCCCAGCAGCACGCCTACTCAAAACATTCTCAGGCTGTCTTGGATATGTCTGGAGCTGGAGCGTCCTGAGTAAAGACAGGCCTTCCTTAGGGTGAAAGACGGACCATGTTTCAGTCCCTAATTAAGCGCTCCCGATTCCTTCCAGGAAAGCATGCTTTGTCGTCTTCAACACCGCCGAACTTCATGACAGCCCCAGCCAACACCGTGGTAAGCACGCGCATTGACCTCGGTCCCCCTTCTTGTTGAAGCCCTTCTGCTTAGCCCGTGTGCCAGGCCTGAATTCCACTGGACAGTCTGGCTCTCTCTTCTTGGCACTATAGTGTCTGGGAAGAAATCAGCCCTGCAGGAGAAGCTAGCTTTGGCACTCATTCTGGATGCTCAGGCTGACTGAAGGGCAAGCCCTCTGCTTCCTGTGGTCTGTGGCCTCAGGGGTCAAGAGGAAGTAAGCCAGACCGCCCAGGGACACAAACACTGAGACCGTCTCCGGGGCAGGCGGCACAGTGAGCGGAGAGAAGGGGGGACCTGTGCCGAGGCTCCTTTTCTCTTCGTGCCCCTTCTCCCGACGTTTGAGGGAAGATCAGTCCATACAGAAACGTTCCCCTCTGGAATTAGTACTTGTAGTCACACCACTCTCCTTCCTCGCGAGCTCTAAGGGAAAGGGAGGACACAGACTCCTGTACCTCTGGTGTAGGTTCAAACACGGTTCCACATGTATTTCTGGGTGAGCCTCCCTGCGCTTGGTTTCATCTCTCAAATGGGTGCGTATTTCTTGAATTTGTTGAGAGGGTGAAAGGTCAGTCTGTGTCCGGCAGTCGCCGAAGGGCCTCCTGGATGCCGTCGTCACGGGGCTTTAAGAGGGCACGCCGAACTTCCGTGGGACCTCCTGGCTTCCGTCCCTAGCTGGAATCGCGCCTGTCTTTTCTTCCAGATGCCCACCAACGCTTATCATCCCATCATAACCAACTTGACGGAGGCGAGGAAAAACTTCCAGAGTCCAGGAACCATACTGAGCTACCTGCGAAACGTGTCCCTCAAATTACCCACTAAGCCTCTCTCACAGGAAATGGCGCTGAACCTCACCCAGGTGAAGCTACTTGATTTCTATGCCTGGCCGGTCGGGGATGGCAAAGTGCCGGATCCTGACCACGGGCGTGTTTTGTTCAGTCTGCGCGGTTACAGAGAGGCAGGAACTTTTACGTGACGGTCTGGGTTCCGGACTCGTCATGAACCACTGGGTAGGGTGGCCTGTCCCGCCAGCCCTGTCCCGCCGCTGGGGCCTCCTTCAGCTCTGCCCTGTGGCTCCCCGTGGCTCCCGTCTCCGCACCCGCCGGGCCGCCAGCCATCTGGGCGCGCAGCTCCGGTTCCAGCCCCCACTGCCTCCCTTGGCGACAGGTGACGCGTGGGACTGGGTCTTGGCGGGTGTAGCCGCGGGACACTAGACCACAGGCTGCACACATTGTGGCCCACAGTGCCGTGACTTACAGGCCTGTGGGAATCGCCAAGGTCACCTAAAGCACTTAGTGAATGTGCCATTGATGGCACGGAATCAAGGTGTTGCCGCTTCTCACTCTCCTCTAAACACCGTCCCGGTCAGGGTAGAGGGTCCCTGGCGGGTAGAGGCGGAGCCCCGGGGTTCCGGGCCGAGCTGGAGAGAGATGGCCCGTCTGAGCGGGTTCCTCCTGGCAAGTGCAGCTTACAGGTCCGAGCAGGGTGCAGAGGGCTGGCTGAGGGCTGAACTTCCCTCAGTGGTTCCTTGCCCTGTGTCCTCGGTCTCTGCCCTGCTGCGATGTCGGGGAGACAACAGGATACGCAGCTCGGGGGACCCGTGTGCATTCATGTGTGCTGAGGACAGTGGCGTTAGGTGAGTGCTCTGGAAGGCTTGCTGGCAGAAGGCAGACCCGAGGAGCGCCTGAGAAGATGCCCTGGGTGCCCGGGCGCCCCGAAGTGGAAGGAAGACCCCACTCGCCTTCCTGCCCCCGTGCGGGGAAGAGAGAGCCGGCTTCCCAGGAGTCTCCGTCCATCCCCAAACCTTGCCCATCTCTGATCTGATGAGAAACAATATCCAGTTTTCCATGTCCTGGCTTCCCACCACTAGCAAATGGACAGGAAAATGGCGAGAAGTCATTTCCTGCGCTAGGTGATAAGGGGCCCGTTAGCCACATCTGGCTGGGGAGTCTGAACTGTGGTGAATTCAAAGTCAGATGTGAGATGTGAAATCCAGGCCCTAAATGGGGCATATACACGGGATTCCTAACACAGGAGAAAGAGAAGACCATAAAATACTGAATTGACAATTTTTATCTTGGCAGGTGGAAGTGCCAATTTAGATATGTGGGGCTAAGAAAGACGTAGAATTCGTTTGAAACATATAATTAGTAGAAACATAATTAGTTTCATCTATTTACTTTCTACCTTTTAAAATATGGCTACGAGAGTCGCCCCTGGGTGGCTCAGCGGTTAAGCCCCAAGTCTGGGTTTGGGCTCAGGTCATATCAGGGTTCTGAGATCAGGTTCTCTATCTCCCTCGGCCACCCCCCGCCCGGCAGGTGCATACATGCATGCTTTCCCGCGAACAAATAAATAAAATAAATAATATGGCTACGAGAAAATTTAGAAGTGGAAATGTGGCCGGCATTCTATTTTTATCCCACCAGACTGCTCTGCTGGAGTAGGAATCAGCAATTTATAGCCCTTAGGCCAGATCTGGTGTGTTGACTGTTTTTGTAATAAAGTTTTATTGGAACATGCAATGCAAAGTGGCCTGTGGCTACATTTGCACTACAATGGCAGAGTTGAGTGTGACAGAGCTCTACGGCCTTCAAGCCTCAATACTTTGCTGGTGATCTTTTTTTTTTTTTTTTTTTTTAGTGCTGACTCTTCCCCTAGATTATAAATTCTGCCCCCTAGACCTCAAGCCCAATATTTTGTTCATCCTTTGTTCATAAAGTCTTGCCCCTCAGGGTCTTAATAAGTATTTATCAAATAAAGGCAATGAAAGAGTGAGGAGTTTTGAGGATGCATTCTCTAAATATTTGGTGCCTTCAAGTGTGAGGAACAATGTGATTTTTCTGGAGATGGCAGTTTGGTGGAAATATGGGAGACTTCGATCAAGCTCTAAGGTTTTCGGTTTTTCTTTAAAGATTTTACTTATTTATATGACAGACAGAGATCACAAGTAGGCAGAGAGAGAGGAGGAAGCAGGGTCCCTGCTGAGCAGAGAGCCTGATGCGGGGCTCGATCCCAGGACCCTGAGATCATGACCTGAGCCGAAGGCAGAGGCTTTAACCCACTGAGCCACCCAGGTGCCCTGGTCAGGTTTAAAGTTTAATTCTGCATCTATAGTAGGAGACAGACAGTTAAAAGGCAACATGAGGGATGTGGAGTGGATTAGGCGTCAGCCGATAGGGAGTGGTGAGGACTGGGGTGCACGGAGGAGCACACATCCGACTAAGGGGGCCGCTCCTGCTTCAATTTGGCCAATAGTGGCCGTGGGGGACTGTGGGCCGGGGTGGCCTGAGCTTCTGCTCTTCTCTAAGGAAGCCGGAAATGCACATATCTTCATTTAAATCTCCCCATTTAAACATGTTAAAAGCTAGTTTGCTTTCTTCAGAACACTGGTGAGCCAAACCGAACATGATGTCAAGCTGATCCGACCAAGGGTCTCCAAGTGACTTCCTTATGGAGAGGTGGTTTTCGGGGCACATGTGGTTTTGCGTCCGCTCCGCTACCCAAGGAAAGCCGCCCACGGCTCCTTCATCAACAGGCCGTCCTGAGGGCCGCTTCTCTCTCCCGGCCCCGTGCTTCGGGGTTCCTCCATGACTAAGCCGTGTTCGTTCTGACATCTGGATGCTTATTGCTGACGAGCGGCTCGTCACAGGGAGTGAGTAAGGTGACAGCTCTGAAGGACTTTGTACAACAGAACCTCTTGTGCTGATGGGAGCTGTTTGTGTTTATTACCCTATGTGAAACCCAGCCAGTGCTTGATAAGACCCGGAGAAATCAAAGGTCTTGACATTTTGAGGATTAAGGATATGTGCTAAGCAGTGTCACTTTCTCTGCCTTTAGGTTTTCTTAAAGACCATGGGAGAGGTGCTCCAACTGCCCAGTTGGGTCGACGTGTCAGAGGTAAGGAAAAAAACCAAATTCTTGGTTGTCAAAATGTATGCACTTTGCCAACCGCCGTGTCTTCCTAGAAGTGGTGTAAATATGGCCCAATTCACATCTCTGAGAGAAGTGATGCACCTTGCAGTCTCTGGGTCACTAGAGCTCATTTTGACCAGATACGCAACTGAGTTCAAGTGCCACGTCTTCTGTGGGGCTCAGGAAGTGTGCGGGTGTCCCTAGTGTGTTATCCCTCCCGACTCTGAGCTGGGAAGTGGCTGCCTGTCTTCATGAGGAGCGTGTACTTGGTTGACCTCTATTTATCATTTACTATTTTTAAAAATATTTTATTTCTTTATTTGACATAGACATCACAAGTAGGCAGAGGCAGGCAGAGAGAGGAGGAAGCTGGCTCCCCCCGAGCAGAGAGCCCGATGCGGGACTCGATCCCAGGACCCTGAGATCATGACCTGAGCCGAAGGCAGAGGCTTAACCCACTGAGCCACCCAGGTGCCCCTATTTATCATTTTAATAAAATATTTTTCACCTTCACATTGTTCTTGAGTTGTAAGAAAAAAACATGTTTTTTTTTAAGATTTTTTTTTTTTTTATTTGACAGACAGAGATCACAAGTAGGCAGAGAGGCAGGCAGAGAGAGAGGAGGAAGCAGGCTCCCCACGGAGCAGAGAGCCCGACATGGGGCTCGATCCCAGGACCCTGAGATCATGACCCGAGCCGAAGGCAGCGGCTTAATCCACTGAGCCACCCAGGCGCCCCAGAAAGAAACATGTTTTATGTCTAAAGATCCCGAGATTAAGTGAAAAAAAAAAATGGAACATGTGATGATATGTTTCATGATTATAAACATTAAAACCAAAAAACCCTTCTCATTTCCTCTGAACTGCAAATAGTTAGAAAGGAGAATGGAATATACTTTTTTCTTTTTAAAAGTAACTGCATTGGGACACCTGGGTGGCTCAGTTGGTTAAGCAGCTGCCTTCGGCTCAGGTCGTGATCCCAGTGTCCTGGGATCTAGTCCCGCATCGGGCTCCTTGCTCAGCGGGGAGCCTGCTTCTCCCTCTGCCTCTGCCTGCCGCTCTGTCTGCCTGTGCTCGCTCCCGCTCTCTCTCTGACAAATATATAAATAAATAAATCTTTAAAAAAAAAAAAAGTAACTGCATTGACTTTACCATTTAAAAATGAAACAAGTTAACGTGTTGTGGAAGGCAGAAACTGCCGATGACAAAAACTTTTAAAAAGAGCCGTCACCCAAAACCCTAAGGCGGACCGTGACCGTGAGCCCTCTGGGGTACGTTCCGTCCCATAGGCTGCTGTCTGATCTAACCCGGTTGTCTTCAGCTACGTGCAGGGCGGTTTCCAGCGACAGGAGGCCCATCAGGCAGCCTAGGCTAGGTTGTGCTGCGGTGACACAGAGACTCCTGCATTTCAGTGGTGAAGCGCAGTGGGAACTTACTTCTCACTCCTGCAAAGTCCGAAGTGGGTCCGAGGAGCCTTTCCTTGGTCCGTGACTTTGGGGTCCTGGCTCTGTCCGTTTTCTGAAGATGTGGTCGTCCGAGGTTGCCCGGCAGGTTGGAGGACTCCTAACTGCCCTGCTCATCCGAGTCGCAGCCACACTGGTGTGGGATTGAAGTGCTCGTTCTCCTGACCCCCTAGGATGTCTACACAGTACCTGGCCGTTCGAGGCAGAGGTGCTGCCTGCAGTGGCTTTGTCTCTGAACGTTGTATTTGAACAGTTTGAAATGGAACCAGATGGAACGAACACGGGCAAAGGGAGGAGGAAAAGGGGGACCTGCCTTTAAGACTGATATGGTCTTACCTAGAAACAAATTCTTTTTTAAAAAGGCACGACCCTCCAGAGTCCACGCCTTCCGGGGGGGAGTCTGTGTACAGAGCTGCAGCCTGGGCGCCCTGGACAATGGCCAGTGGAGGGCCTGAGCAGACCCGTTTCATCAGCATCATTTTAAAGTGACTTTTCCTGAATGCTGTGTCACACGATATGAATAATCATGAAGCTCTTCAGACTTAGGCAGCCCGTAATGTGCATTCGAGAGAAAGGATGAATCAGTTCCCACCCAGCAGAAGTGCACACCCGAGACACAGATTTCCATGTGTTTGTGCTCGGCTGATTGAAATCAGACCACAGGCCTCAAAGAAAATGTCTAAAATTGGCCTCAGTGTTCTCTTTCCAGCTCATTAGATTCTCATGGAGCGTACGTCTGTGAGAGAATGCTAAGGATCCTTAGCAAACAGATGCTTTCCAGAAAGGCGGGAAGGAGGGGAGGGGCCCAGTGGCAGAGAGGCGCAGCCACCTTGCTGTGCCCCGAGGGGCCGAGAGGCTCTGTCCCCCGTAGCAGTGTGTCTGATGATGGGGGCGGAGCTCAGTCTGAGCGGTCCGCAGAGCACAGAGATACAGGGTGGCTAGGACGGACCCCGCCTTCTTGGGGTGTCGTCCACTGGGATCCTGTCCGTGTTGGGGACTCAGAACGAGTGAAGAGGGCGCTTGAAGAGAAGGGGTGCACCAGGCAGGTCAGACAGGATTTAGGGCTCTGACAGCTGCAAAGCATCCCTCCCCTGTATGGACGCTGGGATGAAGCTTCTGGTGTCCTTGTCTTGGAGGGGCCTTGGGGACAATCAGCCCCTCCTCCTGAAACAGAAGGGGTTAGGGCAGGCCAGTCAGAGAATACAGAGGTGAGTTCTGAGTGCAGCTGGGCCCAGGTCTCTGTCACCTGTGTCTAAGCATAGAAGCCTTGCAGCCAACGACCTGGGTGACCGGGGATGTCTGTGTGCTGTGAGCTCAGCTGGGTGGGCCTCGTCCGAAAGGTGCAGTGCCGGGGGCTGT